>QJNZ01000448.1:0-74800 GCA_004155055.1 Monosporascus sp. CRB-8-3
TTTAATTTTTTGTTTTAACATTATTTATAAGTTTTAACCGTTTAAAACAACGTTTGTAAATATTTTATAAAAAATATAAGAAATAATAGAAATAATTCGCCCCGTTTATTTATTCTTATTTTTGCTTATTCCTTTTTATATATTTTTTTACATTTTTTTTATATTAAAATTCTCTTTATTATCCGTTATAATAACTTAAATTTAGGTATAAAACCTATATTTTTTCAACGTTTTATATAACGTTTTAAATATTCGATTTTTTTTTTCGTATAACTGGATGTTAATTAAAAGGTATTTAAATATTGAGTTTTTATCGATAAAATAAATATATACGCTTTAAAACACTTATACTAGGTTATGGGAAATTTAAACGTTTATAATTACCGAAACGTAAAATTCGGAAAGGAAAATTTATAACTTTAACCGTATAATTTCTTCCGCGTATTCTTCGTATTTGTTTTTAAGCTTACGTAATCGTGGAAAATTATAAATAAGATATATATGCCGGACTTATTTAATAAAATGCGAATTTTCGACAAAATAGAAATATAGGTATAAACTGGTTTATATTTTAACTATAAAACGATTATTTTTAAATAAAATTCCCGTAACGTAAAGCGGATATTATTAACTTATAATTAATACGATAATTAATACGATAATTAATACGATAATTAATACGATAATTAATACGATAATTAATACGATAATTAATACGTACTAAAAAACCTTATTTATAGTAAAACTTATAACGGCTTACGTTTTTTTATTTCGGGATAGCTTTTTATTTTCGTATAGTTTATTATTTATATAATTTTTAACGTAATAGTATTATTATTATTTTTAATCGATTTTAAATATATCCGGGTTTTATAATCAGATTTATAAATTATTATTAGCTAACTTATTTTTAAGGTTACGTTATAGAGCTAGCTTTATCAATACTAAAACGTTTAATTAAAGACGAAATTTTTTTAGAAAAAGTGCTTCGTTTATATCGTCGTCGAGGGTAACTTTTTTTAAAAAATACGGCCGCCATGTAAATTACGTTTTAAACGTTTCGATATTTTCCGTTTTATAAATATGGTATATTAAAACGCTAAATTATAAAAGTGGTTCGTATATTTTTTTTTTTTATTATTGTGAGATTTTAAGCTAGTTTCCGGGCGGGTTAACGATTTAGCTTTTTTAACGTATTTATTATTTAATACGTCGTTACCCGATTTGTTAATATTTTTTTCGTTCTTTTACTTAAATTCGTTCCTTAATTTTTCGTTACTTTTTTTTCAGTAGTTTGTTTCGTCGAACACGTAATTATCTTTAAGTTCGTCCCCGTCCTTAATATTTAGTTATTTTTTAGATTTAAATTTGCCTTTATTTTCATTTTTGTTTTTATCCTTATCGTATAAGGTATTGCTTAATTTCCGTAGTTAACTTTTTATTTTAAAGGCTTTTTCAATTAATTCCGACTTATAATCTTTTTTATGAGTTATAACCTGGTTAAAAAAGTTAATAAAAGGCGGTAATATATTGTAATAATAAGTTTAAATAATATTTAAATTATATTACAAATTACGTTATTAAATGTAACCGTATATAATTAATATATTAAAAGTAAAAAACTAATACGGGAGGAAACATATAAATAAAGTTAGATAATATATGCTAAATATTATAAACGGATTATTTATTTTTTAACTTATTTATAACGTTTATATTATTTTAAACCTTTTTATAAATTTTAACATTTATTATTATTTTAAGCTTTATATAACCGGAATACCTCCTTTTATAAATAAAGCCATATTTTTATTACGTTACGTATTAAGTAATATTATATAAAAAAACCTGGTTAACCGTATTAATATACGGTTTAATCGTTTTATAAATGTATTTATTATTAAGTTTATTATTATTATTACGACGATTATTAATAGTAATAATTTTAATCTTTTAAAAAATAAAATTTTTACCTTAGAGATTTACATAATAAAAATTATGATATTATTCCGATAGTAATTGCCGATTGCTTTTATATCTGGATAAAATATTATTAAGCCAGGGCAAATTTTAAAACAAAGATTCGGTATTATCGCTTTAAACCTGGAAATAAGTTGCATATTTTAAATTAATACGTTAATTAATACGAATTTAATTTTAAAAAGTTATAACGTTACGTAAAATTAAGCGGTTTTGGAAATCATATATTCCGTTAATTCTATAATACCTTTTTAAACTCGTAATCCGGCATATCTTATCTAATATATAACCGAGAAATAATTTTAAAATTTAGCAATCGACATTAAAGGCCTTATAAAAAACGGCGGAAAATAAATTAATTGCGTTATTTACTAATAATAACTTATATGCGATTTATATAACAAAAATTATAATTTACTCGAAAAACTTCCGTTTAATCAAATAAATTTATAAATAAATAAACTTAGGTTTTTTTTTAATATCGTATAATAAATAATAAATATTTTTTAAGGTAAAAAATATTTATCCGAAATTTTACCGATTTTTTTTAAATAAGTTAATTATATATATACTTACCTAATTTTTTTTAATTTAACAACTAAATACTAAATTTCCTTTTTAATATATCTTTATTAAATAATAAAATATTTACTTAATTTTTTTAAATTTTTAATCGTATTAATAATATAATATTAATTCGAATATTTATAATTAATTTAAAGTAAATATTATATTAAACAATATATTATTCCTTTACGTTACGGTTATTAATTAAAAATATAAATATATTTAATTCCTAATATAATACGTATTAATTTCTATCTTAAATAATTCCTTATTATATTTAACATAATATCGGTTTCCGAAAAAAACAGTAATAAATCTTTTCGTAAACGTTATAAACCTAACGACGCGTTTTTAAATAATAAATATATTACAAAAACGTAAAAACGTAAAAACGTAACGAAAACCTTCTTTGCGAAAATCCTAATAAAAAACCTATAAAAAATACCTAGCAAATATTATAAACTAAAATCCGTCGTAATAAAATAACTCAAAATAAAAAATACTTTAAACCGGACCTTATTATCTAAAATAAAACTTACTAAAATATTATCGATACTGTTAATAATTTATTATAAGTTTTACTTTTAATAACGTATTAATTTTAAATTACGTTCTAAAATAATAAAAACAGCTATAAATAATTCGGATTAATTATTTTATAATTTCCTTAATTTAAATAATATTTTTTTTATCAACGTTCGTAAATAAAAAATTAAAATTTATTCCCGAAAAAAAACTATCGGAAAATAAATAAATCGTTTTATTATAATAAAATAATATAACCCGCCGTTACCTTTATTTCCAAAAATCCGAAAACAAGTTAACGTTAATAATTAATAATACGGCATATATTATGGCCGAAAAATTTCCTAAACCGTTAAAACTTACTTCGGATAAATTTAACGTTATATTATGAAATATTTAAAAAGTAAATTTTTATTTTTTTATTTTTTAATATTTAATTTTATTTTTTTTAATATATATTAATTAATTTTTTTTAATTATTTAGCCATAAATTTAATCTTAACTTCAATTTTAATTCTTTACCGTTATATACAAAATATTTTACTCGAATAATTATTAATGTAATCGTAAAATATATTAAATGAAAAACGTATGCGTTAAAATATAAAAATTGTAATATTTTAATTAAGTAACTGAAAACGGTAAATTAATTAATACGGAAATTAATACGTTTATTCGTTATTAATTTAATTTTATAATATTAACTATATTATACCTATATTTATTAAACTAATTTTTTTAAAAACCTTTATAAATCTTATATTATAAAACTTAACAAATTTTTTATTATTTACGTAATAAAAACTTAATACTCGAAATCAAGTTAAATATTTTTAATTTTTTCCGTAATAAAAAAATTAAACCTAAGTTACCCCAATTTTTTATTATTTTTATAACTTTGTTAATATTTATTTCTTAATAACAAATAACGAAAAAAAACTTTCAAGTAATTTTGTTAAATTTTAACTTTTTAATATTTAAGCTTAAAAAATATTATTTCCGCGGATAACGGATAAATTCAAACTACGCCTCCGGTTTAATAAATTCCGGTAAATTAATTATTTATTTTCTTAACGTATTAATTTTCGTATTAATGTATTTTTTTTTCGTTTTAATTCGAAATATAAATTTCGTTATTTTAATTATTTCTTAAAAATACGGTCGTACTTTTAGCTTATAATTACCGGAATATTAAAAAAAAATTCCTTTAGTTATAATATCCGTAAACTTTGTAAATTTTAATTATCTTATTTTTTAAACCCGGCTTAGCTTTAAAATAATACGGTAACCTAATAATTCGAAAAGACCGCTTTGTGTTCGGTTTTTAAGCGAAAAATAAAATTGGTAATAATATTAATATATATTTTTATAGTTTTTCCGATTATTTTTAAAACGTTTATAAATAATTTTCTTTTAAACGTAGATTTATTTAATTTATAAAATATAATAAATTAGGTAATTTAGTTAAATTAAGAAATTTGTTATTAATTTTATTTAATTTATAAGATAAAATAATTAATATATAAATTAATATATATATTAATACGTTTTTAATAATAATTTTCTATTTAAAATAAATTTAATTTTTAATTTTTTATATTATAAAGTTATTATAATTTTTACCTAATAAATATTTATAGATAATTAATTCGTAAGTAAGTAATCGTAAGTATTTTTAAACAATTGCCAAAATTACTTACGGGTGGGTACCCACGGTCGTGGGTAGTCCGTGGGTATCTAATAGGTACCTACTGCAAACCCTAATCCCGCGGCCGACATCCGTCGCTGCCATGAGATGTGGACTGCCGTTTATGTCACGAAGGAACTTCGGTCCATGCTAATATCACTGCCGCAGCGTGGCCGCAAAAAGGCTAGGATGCTTGCGGAAGGTCTTGACCGTGTCCTCGACTTCGAAGACCTGGGCACCGATGATGGCTTAAAGCTGACATACGCCGAACTTCGCGGGTACGTAATATACGGCCTCGTCTCGAGACGTCATAAGATAGGGTTTGCAATGGGTACCCAATGGGTACCCATTCACTACCCACAACGTAAATTAAGCCGTCATAAAAGCTTAACATTTGCTGTTACCTAGATATAATTATTCTAAAGCGATTCCGTATTGTTTACAGGTCTTCATTACTTATTTATGATTGAAAATATCATCCGTGGGTACTGGTGGGTAGCGTGGGTGGGTGGTTAGTGCAAACCCTATCATAAGAGATGACAATAGCAGCACCATGTTGGCGGTTAGCTATCGGCAGCGGTTGTTCTGGCTTAATACGGCACGCGAGAAGGTCGTTTAACTCCAAAGGCATATCGTGCAAATTGCCTCTGCACAAGTGGATGAGGAATTGACATAGTCGATCCTAATCGCCAGAATCCGTAATTCTTCGCCGGGGCTCACGTCGCGGTGCCAGGTGTAACCGCTCGTAAGCGGCTGGGTTATCCGCCCAAGGCACCAGGTTACCGTATGCCTCGGCGCCGTCTCATCCGGCAGAGCGCATATTCCGCATATTCCACCCGCCCAAAACGGCGGAAGGGGCAAGGGCCCCATGTTCATGCTAGAAATGGCCGATTCAAGATCAGTAAAAGGCAAAGTCGGTGGTTAGTTCCTGCCCCAGGCGTTAAGGAGAATTAACAAAGACTGTCTTGCTTAGGTCCCCGAGATCAGCCATTGGCCATACGAAGTGATGTCTCGTTGGGTCTGATACCCGATTAACTCCAACGAACCGACCCGCTGCAGCGGTGCCGCAAGTGTGTTATGTTAGGCCAGTATTCAGTGGCCATAGGGAGGAGTGAGCCGCAAGCGGACTGCAGCATCGCACTCCGCTTGACACCGGACTTCTCCCATCGTCTCTGCGTTACATCCTCGCACCGCTCAACGACTGCTTACAGTTTTAAGAAGCTTCCCAGATACGGTTCTACCTGTTACTGCACCTTGTCGACGCTCAGAAGCTCTGGAATTTGATAGGTATAACGTCTTGAGCCGTAAAACGGCCATGGTGATAAGTATCACGGGCCAATGTAGAACCTTCTAGATAAGGGCTATATAGGGGTTGTAGGCATATATATAGGGCCCTTTCCCTTCTATATATTAGAAGGAAAGCCAGGCGTTACTGGTCCAATATACTGCTACCCACCTGTTGGAAGGACCGTTTCTTCTAGCCTTTCACGCTGTTGCACCCTTTTCTCTGACAATAAGCCATTTCAAAATGCGCACGTGAACATCCTACACTTGTTGGCCATGCAATCCAAAGCTGGTCAACGTAACTGCGCATATCATCCATCATCATCTAGTACATCAGCTTTTCGATCAGGTAATGCTGCTTTCACTAAAGCATCGATTCCGTTAGCCAATACCTAGTGGTCGTCTCTGAATATACCGGCAAGGGCTCTCCTACAAGACGTGTATTACCTGAAAACCAATAGAGTCGCCTCACCCTTAAATGCTCACAAATAAAACTTTAAACAAACAGTAGGAAGTAATCCCCTCGATTGGGGAATTGCACCGTGGCCACCTGCATGCAGTCTTTTTAATGACAAGCAGGTGTCTTAACCACTAGACGAGTCGAGATATGCAAGTGGAAAAATGATGAATGCCAGTTCGGTTGAATAGCGTTTATAGGTGGGCTAGAATGAGTAGAGATAAACCCTAAAATGGTTTTGAAACGATGAGGACGGCCAATAGAACATTCACCCACTTCGACGAGAACAGTCTCAGTTAAGGAAATTCTGGCTTCTGGCCGGATTTTTTTTGATGCTACAACCCATAATCACGTATACAACTATGGAGAGAAACATGGGAAGAACTGAAGACCGGGTTACTTACTCGACAGCTTCCTTTCAGATACTAAAGCTGTCCCTGCTGGTTCCTTGGCGGCGACTGTTCAATCCACTCCTAATATATCAGAAGGTGCAATCAGTCTAACGTGACTGCCTGAGAAGGCTTTGGTGGCCCTAAATCTTCAAGGTATCAGATGATATTTCAGTCAAACCGCCAAATATTACCAGCTCAGTTGATGAGTGATCTCTGCCAAGTTGCATCGGTACATCCCCGTGGAAGACAATATTTGTGATATATCTGAATGGAGCGCATCCTCTGAGGAACCAGGGCGTCAGCGTCTAGGAGTACATTCGATGGAGTCGAGACCATCAGGAGGAATTATGCGAAAAGGAACCGAGAGGTTTGTGGCCATAATGTTCGGTAGTTAGGTTGTTCATGGTAGCTGAAACTCAGTGGCGCTCGTCTTCTTCCAGCCCACCTATTCTTGGAGCCCCCTCTTCATAGACTCAAGTATCCGCTGTCATGCTTCGCAGGATTGCTAACGCTTGCTCCTACATCAACTCTCCTCGGTGTGTCATGCATCTCAGCGTAAGTATTACCTTGATCGTGTTCGTCACAGTTGGACCAAATGCAAAGCGTTCTCTGCTAGTTTAGGGTGTCGAGGACAGATTGGAATCTTGTTATATTTCATACTATGTGGTCAGGCTGACCGTCCGGAGACTACACAATTATATATAGGTATAGAGATAGGTCGCCCTACCCTCTATTCTAACCATATCCCAACGGGTAACTATAAGTAAATCATGACACGATCGGCGTTGTATACAACATTATCAACCATAGGAAAGGAGAGAGTCAAGTCCACAGACAGCTGAGACAATACGAGGTCCACTCCGCTAAAAAGAGTAACTAGCACCCCCGACATATACCATTTGAATGAGCGTCTTGTGAGTGAAGCCCCTCGCGGGCCAGAAATCTCCTTGGAACTCCGGGGCAATAGTGTCTGGCAGAGAAGAGAGGTCGACCTATGAGTATGAGATAAATGCCCCTGAAACGGAGGGCTCCCACTCGACATGGACGTTATCGTTAACGCCCACGAGCTCGAAGGCTTCAATAGTGCCGGGAGCCTTGCATGGGGAAGGCGCAGTAAGATACGTAGTGTACGTGTCGGTGAACGTAGCTTCGCCACCGAGAACAGGCTTGAGCCGCCCCATATGGACATTGCGCTGATTGCCGGGGCCCCAACCAGAAGTACAACCCGGAGCGGGAGCCAAGCTCGAGAACAGGTCGACGAGCCCGCCTTGGTTGCCAGTCAAAGTGTCTGTTGCCTCCAGACGGAAGCCGAACTGGCACATCTTGCCTGCAGACGCCGTGGGGTACTCGAAGGTCAGGAGGGTGGTAATATGGTGTCCGTTGTCGGTGTCGGACTTAGTGACCTTGTTGGTAGTTGGGTTGCACTCGATAGCCCCAGTTGAGACGTCGTAGTTGTAGGTAGCCTTGGGCGCGAAGGTGTTGGTGTTGCCGTTGTTATTGGTGTAGCCACCATCGTACTCACCCCGTTTAGTGACAGGCCAGGCGAGTACCCAAGTGGCAAGAAAAGCGATTGTGAAGATAGTCTTCGAGAGCATCTTGGCGAATTATTTAGATGAGAGTAGACTGGTACAAAGGTATTTCATACCCAGATAGAGCAAATGATACAGTGTTTTTAGCTGAAGCTGAAGAAGGTAGAGGAAAGGAGATGACAGGCCCTTGAGGCTACGTAGTTGTGTTCGTGTTGAGGCGAGAGAATCACTATGAGAACGTCGAAACATCCCGCCTTTTATACTTAGAACGAGACATCACAAGGACTCACAGGCCTTGCTTTGTTAATGGGATGGCGATGTGTTGATGATTGACTCCTCACGCCAAATTTAGCACAATCGCCTGACTGGAGGCTCACCCGGATATTCGAAGCTCGACTCCGCCTCTTTGGCTTCCCGGCTTGACGAGTAATGAGCATCACCGAAGACCCCCAGAAGGCGCAAAGCGAACGCCGTCGGCGTGCCTATAAGGATGGCTCATAAGGCTACGAACAAAGCAGGCCCTTGAGCCATGCACCTAACTATTAAAAGATCCTGGTATATTTCTTCCGTATCAGGTGATCCATAAGGCTGAATGTTAGCATCAACCCGCCACTACAAAGCCACGGATATCTAGAGAGCTCCAAAGAGTTGAGACGGGGCGCAGGGGTGGCTTAGGGCGTAAACCTCTCCGCCGAGCAGCCAATATCGGTAAAGAGTGAGGAGGTGTCTTAGATGCGGCCCCCTCATTGTTCATAGCGCGCCTGCGTGTCTAGAGCTCAAGAGGCGTTGAATTAGGATAATATAGGACGATGTGTGGCTTAACAGAAATGCATTTAGATGTAGCTGAGACCTAGGCTCCAGCGCTTTAATTCAGCTCGAATTATTTAGTAGTAGTCGACTCTTCCCGAGTCCAAACTATTTTAAGAAACTACAAAGTGCATATATTTCCATCCGCCATGGTCAAAGCGACGGTATACTCTCATCCACCGAATCCATTTTCATCTCGAGTGCGCTCGACTCGCCCTGTTTTGTAAGAACCAAGGTGAACCCACCAATAAACCAAGCTCCAAGCAACACTGTTAGTGTGTGACGTGGCGTGTTGAAGCTGGACATAGCTCGCGACAGATCTCGCGATATCCATGTGCTCGACCTAGTTGTTCATAAACTATATGGAGCCACTTAGGACTTGCCATCATTATCCAACTTGTTCTATCGCTAAGGATTTGCTTACCATTTACGCCTTATAGATGGAAATATCTCGCCTATAGCTTCACTATAATTCAGGCTGCGTCGCACCACAATATAATGCTTACCTGGGTATTGGATATCTGCTGCACATGCCCTCGCCAGGTTGAACAGCCGTCTTGTATAGCATAGATACCAGCGTCACAGGCATACAAGGCTGAGAGCACATGGACGTTCTTTAACCGAATAGAAACTAAAGTACTCTTATTTCGAATCAGAATGTCGGGGCCCCACTTAGCTTTTAAATCATACACCTTTTTTTCAACCCAACGTTCAACTTCGAATATGCGCTTTAAAGCGATATATATAACAACTAGAAGGCTCCCAATTGGTAGCTATATATTATTATGTAGCCTTCGTTAAGGGTTACATTTTAATCCCGGATATATTTTTATAACTGTTATATTCGAAAAAAAAAACAAGTTTTTAAATAAGATTTTTCCATTTAAATTATATATTTTTTTATATAACTTTATTAGTATAATAATTATAAAGGTGCATTCGGTATAGTTATATAGCTTTCGATAAGGGCTATATAACGATATATAACTGCAAATTAAAAACTTTCTAGTTGTTAAAATATATTGCTTTAAAGCCCGAAATATCCAAAATTAATAATTTGGACGATTTTGAAATTATTTGTTATACGTAATAACAATTAAAAACGCCTTTATTAAAAAAGGTTTAATAAAGGTTAAAATTATTAAATTAACGGTAGGGAATTTTTATTAAAAAGGTTTAATACGGGGTTGGTTTTAATTAATGCCGTATTAAGCTGTTTTTAGTAAAAACGTTTTTAATTGTTATTACGTATAATAAATAATTTCGAAATCATCTAAGTTATTAATTTTAAATATTTCGGGTTTTAAAGTAATATATTTTAATAACTAAAAAGTTTTTAATTTGTAGTTATATATCGTTATATAGCCCTTATTAAAAATTACATAATTATATCGAATGCATTTTTATAATTATTATATTAATTAAATTATATAAGAATATATATAGCTTAAATGGAAAAATCTTATTTAAAAATTTGTTTTTTTTCGAATATAGCAGTTGCAAAAATATATCCGGGATTAAAATGTAACCTTTGCCGAAAGTTACATAATAATATATAGCTGTATTTTAACAGCCCTTTAATTATTAAAATATATCGTTTTAAAGCCCGATATATTTAAAATTCGCGGTTGTGTTGCAAAAAAAGTGTGTGATTTAAAAGCTAAGTGGGGCCCCGACACTTTGATTCGAAATAACAGTATACTACGAGATTTGGAGCAATGACAAGGATATCCCTACCTAACCGCGGACTATGTAAGGAAAAGAGGCAGAATGTGTATTGATGGAGGAAAATAGCGAGATTCTATAGGAGTGGCTGGAATGACAGATATATTCTCCGATCGTAGGGCCTACGCACTCAAATGGGGGGGCAAGAAGAACCGGTAGTAAGTTATCCAACCACCCTCTCGCAGGCCGCCATCATGTCACTACAACTGAGACTCAGTATTGTGTTAGTTGGATGCATCGTCCCGATGGCGGTTCCATGTTCATTTGCAAAATATGATCCTCGGGCTGTTGCCGTATAGGATCTTCGACATTAGCCTTGACGTGGCAGGGCATAACGAGGACCATGACCGACATGTGCCATGGCAGGTTTAGCCCTTATTATGTCTGAAGTCTCATGATCCATCCGTTTATCCCCTGTCACTCCGGCTCTGAAAAAGCAGCGTAACATGCTTCCTCCATTCAGTATCCGGGATTCTGGTGGCGTAGCACCATGATTACATTCCTGGCAAAACATTAATGGAATGCTACGCCCCTCACACATGGTGCTGTTTTCCTATTTCGTAGTTCAAAGCTTATGGTGTCGACTGTCGCAGCCTGATACAAATGCGCAGATATCATCTGAGTGAGGCATCTCAAGCACGGTGCTTTTCAAAACCCCCCCCCCCCCCCCCCGGCGGCGGTCTACCATGGCAGCTCTCATTATCCCGGTCAGCGTTAAGAAGCAATCATATCCCGCCCTAGCGACGTCGTATTGGCAATTGCTGGATCTCCTAATGGAGATACGCGACCAGATCCATTCTCTTCCTTTAATCGAGCCGCCTCGCGCACCTGAGGTGCCATCGGGCGTTGTGCCCCCTCGCACCGGAGAGACTATTACGTCGCAGCCCTCTATCGGCCTTGTGTCCCTTGGCCCCGAACCCGGCATGGAGCCCTTTCGGGTGCTGTGATTGCGCGAAACGGCGGAACATGCAACTACTCCTCGTGAATCGAGGCGTCCAAGCCGACGCCCGCTCGGGTATTCTGGGAGTTCAACGTGTTTTCCTTCAATGGCAGTGCACAGTTCGCGAGGAATGTAGGCTTGAACCTCCGGCTGGAATATTGCAGTCTGGTCCGGCACGTAGTCATCTATGATAAAAGACATGACTTTGCCATCAAAGGCGAGGCTTGCCAGGTCTACAGGGCGGAGGAGTATTGTCTCTATGGGCGTATTCCTAGCCGCCTGTGGGACACCATCTTCAGCTGCGACACGCCTCAGACACTTCAGATCCGACCGGAACTGCTCATGTGATAAATACCTTTGAAGCGGGTTCAGAGAATAATACCACCTTTTGGATCTGATATTTCGGTGAACTTTCATTGCCAAACCGCTAGTGTAATCTATAGACAAGTAGTGCGTCCTCACCCAAACTACTGGACACAACGAGGATGATGGTATAGGGGAAATGGACGAACGAAAGACTCAGAGTGACAGTTATGAGTCTTACTACAACCTGGATCGAGCAAGAGGACGGGCGATATACTGGTTCAACGTAACGGAGTTCGTAATTGGGTTGTCATGTGTTGGGATGGTGTAATTAATCATAGGGAGGCTTGATATGTATCAAGTGCATGCATGTCTTGAAGTGACATACTACGATGACATTCAGTCTCCCTGTTGCAGAAAAGGGGTAACCTTGTTCGTAGTCGAAATGCCGTGTAAGCACACCGGAACAAGCTTGTTCCGGGGATTCCACACTATTATATAACTCCCTATACAGGCTCCGGAGAACCCGAATCTAGTCAGACGATTATCACTTTCCATACACTATATGCAGCTTTTTCTTCCGATCAGCTTAATTGTGACACCCCCGTAATGCATTTACCCGGTTAATTAAATGTGAACACGTTTTATATAGCTGTAGAGTATATGCAGCTTAGACACGTGGTGGTGAAAGCTTGAGACGAGATCGTTGAATCTTCATTCGCCCAATGGGAGTAGATATTTAACTAGTCCTCATACCGCACCTGCACCGTCTGGTTTTAATCAAGACTTGTCGAACTTCTTTCCCATCACGTTAATCTCTTAGAGAAGCACATACGTTGCATCACTGTATTAATACCACCATCTACCTGGTCCGAATCAACAGACTCCTCAAAACCAGCATCGGCATCAGCCAGAAGTGTGCATCCAATAATTAAAAGAGAAATCACCTTGCTCGACATGGCGTCAATTCACAACCTCAAGGCGCTCGACGCAGCAATCAATACTACACCGATAATCGACAACCATGCGCATCCGCTCCTCAAACCCTCGTACTTGAGCAAGTTCCCCTTACTATCCATCGCGACAGAAGCTCACGGCGCCGCCCTTGAGGATTCCCGGCTGAGTCTTGCTCACGTTAGAGCTACGAAACAGCTGGCGGAGATCCTCGGCTGCGAGGAGACCTGGGAAGCCGTCGTCTCCGGCGTTGAACGAAAGCGGATTGAGACGCCCGATGCCTGGACTAAGCGATGCCTGGAGGGTATCGAAACCATCTTGATTGACGATGGCCTCGACGGGGCGGAGAAAGTAGAGAGCTACTCTTGGCATGACGCTTTTACAAAAAGCAAGTGTAAGCGCATCGTGCGGATCGAAGCCCTTGCCGAGGATATCATTAGGCGGCATTTCGGCTCAAGCGAGTCTGGCGTGTTGCTCTTATCGCGCATCTTGGATGACTTTGGGAGGGATATTCAACAATCTATTGCTGATCCCGATGTCGCCGGATTCAAGTCGATCATCTGTTACCGAGGTGGTCTGGATTTCAGTCCCGCGGGGGGAATCGAAACCTCGGGACTGTACAAGCACATCGATGAGATTGCCAATCTTCATAGGAGCGGGAAAGCGCCATTCGAACGCCTTCAACATCCGCGTCTAAACGGCCTTTTCGTCTATATTGCAGCTAATCAGATCAGGGACAAATCGACATTATACAAGAAACCGATTCAATTCCACACGGGTCTAGGTGACAACGACATCACTCTGACGAAATCTTCGCCTTCTCACCTGCAGAATTTCATAAGGGAGTACCCAACTGTTCCCATTGTAATCCTACACGCCGGGTATCCGTGGGCCAGGGAAGCTGCGTATCTAGCGATGGCGTACCCCAACGTCTACGTTGACACCGGAGAGGTGTTTCCCTGCCTTAGTCGTCAGGGCCAGGAGGGTGTCGTCAAGCAGATTCTTGAGCTTTGCCCTTGGTCCAAAGTTCTCTGGAGTACGGACGGTCACTGGTTCCCAGAAATGTATGCTATAGCCACGATCCAAGTCCGCTCGGTTTTAAAGACGGTCAGTAACTGGTGTAACTAACGATATCATATACGCAACACATCGCTCACTCTGTACCAGGTACTCGGTGAACTAGTGGAGAGTGGACAACTTAATGAGAAACAGGCGGTTCAACTCGTACAGGATATCCTATTCAACAACCCGAAGAAGCTCTATCAGCTCGAAGTCGAGTCTTCTCTGCCGAGCTTCACAGAGTTAACCCAAATGCGCCCGCAAACATTAGCAGCAGTTAGCAATACTTATTCCCCAGACTCAGTCCTGGAGAAACTACGATGCTTACATGCCAAGTGGCTGCGGATTTACTGGCACGACTATACATCCAGCGCAAGGTGCAGACTCATTCCCATGAAGCAAGTCTACAAGATGCTAGAAAGTGGCAAGCCTATAGCTCTCTCAATCACCAAGGCTTCGCTCGGCATTCTGCAGACGGACGCGATGATTCCCGAGATCACGCCGACAGGGTGCTACATCCTGCACCCGGTCTGGGACACCCTAAAGGCAGGGCCCACCTCCGGCCACGTCAGCTGCCACGTCGAGTTCAGAGAGCTCGACGGAGCCGAGGAGATCCTGTGCCCCCGGACCCTTCTGCGCAAGACGCTCGAGAAGGCAGCGTCGCACGGCCTGGGCTTCCTCCTCGGGTTCGAGATTGAATTCCTTGTCTTGGAGCGGAACCCGGACACCGCGGCGGGGCCCGAGGACCGGTACCGCGCCCTGCGCAGCAGCGACGGGCACGCGTGGTCGACGGCGCGCGCCGTGGCCGACTGGGGAGCCGCCGGCCCCGGCGCTTTCGGCACGGCCGTGGACGAGATCCTGGGCGGCCTCGACGCAGCCGGCATCGAGGTCGAGCAGTTCCACCCGGAGTCGGCGCCGGGCCAGTTCGAGCTTGTGCTGGGCGCCCTCCCGGCGCTCGAGGCGTGCGACGCGTTGCTGCACGCTCGACAGATTCTGGAGGCCACCGCCGCGCGGCACGGGTTCCGCGTCACGGTGCACCCTAAGCCGTTCGCGGCATGCGGGTCCGCATCGCACGTCCATATGTCCCTGTTGTCGGCGGACGGCGGGTATGATACCAACCAGCCAGAGGTGTACGAGGCGTTCTACGCCGGCATCCTGCGGCACTTGCGCGCTATAGTCGCCTTCACGCACGCCAGTCCGGCGAGTTACGAGCGCATGCTGGACGGCTTCTGGGCCGGCGGGCGGTGGGTCACCTGGGGCACGCAGAACAAGGAGACGCCGCTGCGCAAGTGCGAGGGCGCGCACTGGGAGCTGAAGGTCCTCGACGGCCTCGCGAACCCGTACTTTGCCATGGCGGCGATTCTGGCCGCGGGGACAGACGGGGTCGTCAGGAAGGCGCCCCTGACCTGGGGCGACTGCGCGGTCGATCCCTCGAAGTTGTCGGAGGAGCAGAGGCGGGAGCTCGGCGTGTCGGAGATGCTCCCGGCGAATTTGATGGAGGCGCTGGAGGCGTTGTGGGCGGATACGGAGTTGTGCCACCTCCTGTATCCAAGGTTCGTGGAGAGGTACATTGACGTGAAGAAGGCTGAGCTCGCGTTCCTAGAGTCGATGAACCTTTATCAGCGCCGGGGGTGGATCATGGACAGATATTAGTTAGGCCAACGTCTGAACCATATCTGGGGTGTCTTCGTCGCTTGTACCTAGAGCATAGCTTCGAGTGGGCCATGGTAGTCCCGGGGTTTCATTATATCCGCCGATGACACAAGCTGCGCAGGGCACTCCTAGGGTGAGCACAAGTCATCGCTGGCTTGCCATTAACATTCACCTCGACACAATATTAAGGGCGGTAAGCTTGTGAAAGCGGCAATCTCCTTTCTGAGTTGATTCCCAACAGTAATTTAAGCCGCATTTTCGAAATCGAAATAAGATATCCAGAATGATTGCTATAATAAGTGGTCTCAGCCAACCGTGCTTGATTTGTTTCCCTTCTATTCCAGTCATTGGCCGGCAGCACAAGCACAGCTCTGGCCCGCTTTCAGGAATGTATGGAGATGCCAAGAAGGCTTGTTGACCTGTCCCGTCTCTTGAAATCTACCAGCGCATAATTGTTTTTGGTTACGACAGGGGAATATGATGTCAGTCCGCAGGGACTCATGCTGCGCGGCAAAACAATCAACATTGGAGTACTCCTACCTTAGATGAAGAATGATGATGAGATGATCGAGGGAGGGTAAAGTTGGGAACTCTCATGCGCTTACGTTCCATGTGGTGCTTACGAAGTACGCCTCTTCCTTAATCCGAACGCAAAACGGCATCATGGCCCCTACGCTCCTTCTCAGCGCTCTCGTCTTGGCCAGTCACACATCACTCCCCGTCGCCGCCGAGCGGGACGTGTTTCATATCACGTCTAGACAACCGACCGGCATCGCCTCCACACCCGGGGACTCAGCACCGAAAAAGATCGACGCCGACCGCTGGCCGGCGCTGATGGCCAACCCCGACGAGACGGGCGTCTACCCCGTCCCGGGCTTCGACGTCTCCCAGCCGTACCGGGGCGAGCCCATGCACGGCTGGACTGTGACCCTGGCGGTGAAGCGGAGTATCCCTGGCGAGGGCGTCGTCGAGACGGGCGGCAGCGACGACCACGTCACCGGTGACATGCTGTGGCATTGAACCCGCCCACAGAGCTCGCGCAAGCGCAACTCGACGAAGACGGCGAGTTCGAGGCGCACCACTCCTCAGGCGTATGCGCGTCCACTATTACGCTCAGTCGGCGGGAGGACCGCGACCTGCTCCGCGGCGGCGAGGACGGGTCGTGCGGCGGCATCCTGAGCGAGGACTGCGTGCGCCGGATCAACGAGGCGCCGGGGGTCGGCCGCAGCCGTGGTGCGCCCCGCCTGGACCGTCTCCCGGACGAGTGCTCCCTCAACCCCACGGCCGCTACGAGCCCGACGGCGTACGGGTACTCCCTGTGAGAGGACGGGATGGGGGGCGAAGACGAGGCGCGGGACGTCGACTGGCTCCGGGGGTCGGAGATGAGGAACATGGCCTCGGATCCCGTGCCGGCCGACAACGACCGGATGCGGGAGATGGCCGAGCGGATCGCAAACTCTACGGATGCTCCTGATCCGGTGGACGTACAACGGGGAGCGCACCGATGAGCGAACAACTCCGAGGTAGAGATCGAAGCCGTTATGCCCGGGGACGCTGAGTGCGACGAGCGAAATGGAGGACGGGACCGGCTCCGCATCGTTGATCGCTGCCCATCTGCCTATGGCTTTGGTAACCGCACTGGCCAGCCTATTACTCCTTATGCAGACTAGAGGATTCGGTAGCAATAGGATAGAGTAACTGCTAGGCTGTGCTTGCTTATACGTTCAATTCAGCACAATGCTGCTATAGCTTTAAGATGGACCATGGTAATAGTGAAGAGAGTGTGTTGACGGTGTCCACGCCACGGCGCTTGTCAACGCGCCTGCCCATCGACGGAGAAATAGGAAGACCTCGACGAGACCTCTCGTGAAGATTTGATGTACCCCTTGATTACCAAATGAAATGGGGTGCCAGAGAGCCGGTTCTGTCTCAACGGCCGCCTGTTTTTCCGCTGATTCTAGTATCAAGTAGACACTCAAGGCTGGCAGGCCCAGGAAAGTCGGTAAAACCACAAACGGACCGGGTATCTAGTGATATTTAGTCAAAAATAATCTTCTTGCCCTCCGGCTTAACAACCGATCCGGTGAGGTAAGATGCAACCCCCGCATTGCCATAGCTCTTCTTTGCAGGTGCAGGTTTGCTCGAACCGCTATCCCCTTCTCCGCCAGCAGCGGCAGCAGGGGTCTTTTTCTGGAACCTAGCCTTCTTCTCCGGCGCATCCTTTCCAAATCTCTTCTTATACCTTGTCTGGTCGTCTTCCGCGTAGTCGATCTTGAGTTCGCGGCCGTGTAGCCTGTTGACGAACCACTTTCGCGTCTTGAATTTCTTCTCCTTGAGCTCCGTCTCGGCATCTCCCTCCTTGGGCTCTCGGAAATCGTCTTCTGTCTCTACCTCCTCCCTGAGCTTGACGAACCCTTTGACGGCCCATTCCGCAGCTTCTGGTTCCTTGAACTTCACCCAGCCGTATCCCTTACATTTCCCGCTATCTTCAAACGTTGCGACCTTGAGCCATTCTATCCCGCCGCACTTGTCGAACTGCGCCCGCAGATCGTCTTCGGTTGCTTGGAACGAGAGATTGCCGACATATATCTTCTTGCTGGTGATATTCTTCGCCGCGGGCATCCCATTTGTGCCGTTCTGCGGTCCGTTCTCTGTAGATGTGCTCTCCTTCTGTGGCCGCCCCTCGAAAGACTTAGAATCCTTGATGAGAACTCTCCGCGCGCCCAACTCCGATTCCGTGAGGGCCATTGCTGCAACATGAGCCGTCTCGCTGTCGAAGTCGACATACGCGAAGCCTCTGTTCTGCGGCTTCTGTTCTGCACCGCCCGTCTTCTGCCTGTCCTTACCACCTGATGCCTTCATCATCGGTAGGTTGACTCTCGTGATATTCTCTTCCGTAATGGCACCTCCCGAGTTGTCAATGAGCCACTTGAAGAGGTCTGCTCTTGTCAGATAAAACGGGAGATTGCCAATCCAGATGCCGTAGTCGGAGCGCTTCTCCTTCCCGTCTTTCGTGGTCGTCTTCGACGGCGGGACACCATCGTCTTCAGCTTCGTCTTCGCTGGCTGGCTTGACGGGAAGAGGCTTTCCCTTCTTCAGTAATCGCTTCGCTTTCTTAGACGGGGGCTCTGGGAGCGACAGGTCGACCTCGATTTCTTCGACCTGCGACTTGCGCTTCTTGGAGGAGGCGGCTTCATCAGTCGAAACGTGTGTTTCAACCTCGACAGCGCTTACGGCTGCCATTGTAGCCAGGGAGTGCGCCGACAGGAAATGGTGTAATTTGGGTATCTCGCAACACAGTAGGTTACCCGAAGTTATATGCGGTAGGATTGAGTTTCCAGTGAATGCCGAAAAGAAAATGCACACTTTTAATTGACCCACCCTAAGCCACCTGCCATTCCACTACCATTTTGCTTAGATGCAGCGTTTGTAACTCGCAATTAAATCAACAACAATGTTAACAATTAAATCGAAAAAATATCATTCTTTTCGCAAGATATCTAAAATAAGCCCAAATTGCAATTGCAGTTGCAATTGTAATATAACTGTTGATTTCTGTTGTTATATTGTAGCTATAAGTGGGTGGATTAAAAGTGTGCATTTTTTTCTCGGCATTGCCTGGTTTCCGAGAAATTTCTCGGCTGATAAGATTAGATAAAAAGATATGCATTTATCGGGACTAGACGCTTAAGCGATAGGAACCTTTTATTAATCCATCGTAGCACCCCTTTGATATCGTCGTATCGTCGCTCTCCTAATGGGGGCGTACTTCGTACTTCTCGCCTATAACGTGGAATAGCTGAGCCTACGGGCGGATACTTGACAATCCTTGAGATGTCTGTCGTATAATCCTCTTCCTTTCTGTACAAAGCCAGCCATGGACTCAGCGTTGTTTGGACTGTACGTAGAAGAGAAGGAGATGGAGATGATTTTGAGAAAAAGGGGTAGACACCGAAATAAGGCATCAAGCCAGAGAACGCTTCCCGTGGACAAGTCATCGGACTTCCTAACAAACAAGAAAGTCCGGTACCACGTAGGGTCTACGAACATGAACGTTGTATTGTACACCAGCCTAAATACCACTGTCTATCCTCTAAAGCTCTAGCATCCAAGCATAAAGGTAGTCTAGAGACAACCAATCCACCATCAGCATCTCCGCATGACAGGGCCACTCCCCCCTTAGATTTCCCAACTAGGTCAGTCGTGCCGCCAAGCGTCATCCTCTGTGCTAACGACGACCTCATCAACGGGGACCCTGTTCTTGACGATCTCCTCGCCATTCACGAGATCATTCCCGTCGGCCCTTCGCCCAGCCTCGTCCTCATCGGCCGCGATGCCAGCGCGCATGTGCCTCGCGACGAGCCTGCGGCGCGCGGTTGCGAAGTCGACGTCGACGAACCAGCGCTCGTCCATGAGCGCCGCCGCCTCGCGCCAGGGCTCCCTGTCGAGGCACACGTAGTTGCCCTCGAAGACGACGACGCGGTGGCCGGGCAGCACGGCGATGTCGTCTGGCTTGGGGTCCTTGACGGCGTGGTCGAAGCTCGGCGCGAGCACCGGTTTGGTTTCTGACGAGAGGGGGACCCGCAGCGCCCGCACCAGCCGCAGGAACGCGGCCCCGTCGAACGTGAACTCTGCCCCGCGCCGCACGTGCGCCTGAGCCGGGTCCGGCATCGCTGACAGCTGCGCCCGCGTCAGGTGGTACCCGTCCATCGGCACGAAGGCGGCGACTGACGCCGTCTCCGTCGCCGGCGTCTCCGGGTGCAGGGTTGCGTGCCTTGCGTTGAGGGCTGTGGCTACCTTTTGTGAAAGTGTTGTTTTGCCTGGGTTACGATGAGCCTTTGCTGAAGTGTGAAACGGGCGTGAGAAGAAGGGGAGCGTACCTGAGCCCGGGATGCCGCCTATAGCAATCACTAGTAGCTGTTAGACAGTGTTGTTCACATATATATATTAATTGCCCGAGTTTAAAGGCGCAACTCCGAGTTTTCTTCTTTCCAGAGACGAAACCACGCCCTCGACATGATGAGAGAAACATGTCGAACCTCGTAAGACGACTTACAGAAACGGCGGTCTTCCGGAGTCTGTTGGAACCGCTCCCAAGCCTTGTTCACCAGCCGCGTTACCTGCTCATCCATGGCGACGGTATTTCGGGTATTTTCGATCCGTTAAGTCGGTGTAAGATAGATGCCAAACTACAAAGCCTATTTACGAGAAATCTGCAGCTATAACCATGAATGCTCCCAAGTCTCGAACGCGCTGAGATACCAACTCCGACGCTACAAGTTTAACGCAGTCGGACCCTGAATCAATGCCCCTCATTACCCCACTAAGCGCATAAGTGCACGCTGATGTCAATTTTCCCGAGTCGTTATCAGCCCAGGCTGCACTCGAGCATTCCCGCATTCGACGCCGCCCACTATCTACGCACGAGTGTATCCATCTATACGGGGAAATCGCCAACCCTTCCATCCGAATCTCGAAATATAACCATAGGGTGTTCTCCACGAACCGTAAAAGATGAGCCCCCAGTAACAAATATATATCACGAGACCTCCATTTTACTAAAAAGCAAATGGAAGACTCAGACCTCGACTCCGGCCTCCTCGGCATCCAGCTCTCATCGGATGCCGAAGACGGCGCCGATAAGAAGTCCGCCGCAGCGGACGCCGAGGCCGAGAGAGCCGCCCGGGTCGCGCAGTCGGAGGAGGCGTTCCAGGCCGTGAAGAAGAGTTACCGGGTGAAGGTCGAGAACGGGGAGGTACGTATTATCTTTGCTTCCAATGGCTCGCCCCAGTTCCTTCGCCATACACCTATCGTGCACGTGCTTTGGATATCCGTACGCTGGTGGATTATATCGTCATTATCAGCCCTTCTCCGTCACTATGTGCATCATCAAACATAACGGCACACTTATGTAATCCGCAATTTGCCACCCCACTGCACGGACCCAGCTGGCCAACTGCAGGTGGGACTACTCTTCTAACCACGTCGCATAGATATGGAGCACGATCAGGCTGCCCCTGGGGCGGCGGAGGGTCTCGAAGCCCAAGGCGCAGGCCCTGCTGCACGCGGTCGAGGAGCTTTACTTCTTCCGGCGGTACGCCGAGGGCGCCGCGTTCGTCCGGAGGGTTCTGAATGACGGCGACGGCGGCGGGCCGGGGCTGGATGACGATACGAGGGATCTGCTGCGGTACTACGAGAAGAAGTGCGTAGAGAAGGATGAGGCTCAGAAATGAATCCAAATTCAACGTTATCGTTACTTTGCTATGAGCGTCTAACATTTTGATATATGCATAGGAGTCCCATTTAAACATATTTTATCCCCTTCTAACATGTTCACCAGCAGCATTTAACGACGATTGCATTGGTTTGGAGAGGACTGATTCATCTTGATGAATTCTCAGAGTACTTTTGGTTGTTATACACAAAGTACTCTTCGCCATAGTCCACTGTTCCCTATGGACAAGTACGGGGATACAGTGCGCTGCCCTTTCTATCAAATCCACACAAGCAGCTGGGTATGCCGGAACGCCTTGCTTTTTCCCCGTAACCAAATATCCCGACCCTCTAGAAACGCCTGTAAATGTGTAGCCCCGTCTATCCGTCTAATTGTCTATCACTCGGCCAACGAGCTCTCGTGTCAAGCGGTCAGGGCAACGCCCATCTCATGTTGCTGACGTCTGTATGGCCGCTCCCATGATTATGCGGCCATCTTGTCGCCGTTCCTCTGCATTTCCTTCGCGCGTTCCTCGGCAAACACCCTTCGGCTCATGGCGAGCACGCACTCGAAGCCCTCCCTGCCCTTCATCGCGTTCTCGTGGAACCGGGAGACCAGCGAGTCCTCGATGCTGTTCTTGATCCGTTGCCAGCCACCACACAGCGCGGTGATGTTAGCGTGTTGCTGGAACTGCGTCTGATGCGGCCCCGCCGGCTTGTAGACCACCGTCTCCTGCACGCTGACCATGTTCGACCACGTAATGTTTTGGGACACCATAGTGACGGTCTTCTGTGCAGGGTCGACGTAGGACGTCTCAAAGACCTGGCTCGTTTCCATGCCGCCGATGATTGATTTCATCCATTCCGGCGCCGATTGCTTGCACGTGATGAGTCGTTCTGTGCGTAGGATGCCGGTCGCGGGGTCGACTTCGCGGGCGAGGGTGTCAACTGCGATGACGTGCGTCGACTTGTTGTTCCATGGGCAGTATTTCAGCCAGTTGGCCGTCGATACCTCGTCCCACGAGTAGTTGAATGTGCACGTGTTGGAGAATACCTTCATTTTAGCTGCGTGGAGAAATGAAGACTATTGATCGAGACCTCCGCAAAGGTCGAGGCCGTTGCGATCTCTCTAGAGGATTGATAACCGGGAGACTATGGTTGTTGTCTTTCTCTTTTGTTGGGTTGCCGAGAGATTTCCTTGATGCGGATGCGCGACCGGAGATCCGGCTCAATGAGATAAGCTTTTTTTCCCGTACGACCGAGGGAGTGGTAGATGTAGAGGAAAAGAATGGTTCAAATCGCGATTTTGTGACCGCGGACTTTGTTGGCTGTGATTCTAAAACACAAGCTTCGTTTTGTACAGTTTGGTATAATGAAGGTGTTGTGGCTACTGAATGCCGGGAATCGCTTGGGGTTTGACGATGGAATCAAGAATTATTATGGGATGTGGCGGCGGCTTTAAGAAATGAATCCCACGTGAAAGGAGGAGAAATTTTCGAGATACGACGGGACTGCTTATCAGCTCGGCATTAGCAGGCATATCCCGGCTAGCGGCGACGATTCACCACACGGGTCACCGGCTTTTATCATACTTATCCACATTTGGGGCAATTATCCGTTTAGCCGCCTTACTCCAGCTTAGCTCGTTTTTTGACAGAGAATTCATCGGAAACAGTTTCTGCTCAATTACCATGTGATTGGTCTGTGCCTTTAAAGCGGATACAGACCCTTTATCCAGGAGTCAGACCCGATCGACGCTCGATCTGGAGAAGATCTGGAGCAGTACTACGCACACGACACCGGTACATAGATCGGAACTCGATAACCGGCACCAGCCCCGTCCCCGGAATCGAGTGGATTTACCAATGCGGCAGGTCTTGGTGTTTGTCCAATCTCTAATGCCACAATATAACCTCAATCCGAGATCCCGACTCAGGTCGGTTGGCCAATATTCGGTGCCGACAGACCCTGCGACCCCCACCAGGTGTCTTAATAAGAACAATAGTATCACCGCATCTACGAAATCTTCGTGTGTTGATTCACTAGATACACTGATATGACGCCATCATCATCATCTTATTCTTTGTGAGGGCTATTGTACTTTCGATTCGCTAAGCATAACAATCCAAAGACACTATCAACCCAGCAGCAGTTACGCCGTTATAGTGGATTTGTTGGCTAATGCATGCATTTGGCATGAGCCTTTTCCGATTCAAATCCCCGAAAAGAGATACGCTATTTGACCCTTATCTTAATCTACGGGCCTAACTGGATACTACGCTTTCCGCTATAAGATATTCTCAGTCTTTGTTACCCTGTTTAGTAGTCATCGCCGCGGCTAATAACCTCCTTTACGGTAGGCCTCAGTAGAATAGTCTAAGGATTCATCATCAGCATCTTATTCGACAACATCTGCGCTTTCGTCACTTACATGCTCAAATTGGGCAGTGTAGGAGCCCTTCTTGTCCACTAGCGGTGGATAATCCTCGACGATACCTTGTGTGACGAGGTTGTTTAACTATACGATGTCAGCCACGAGCATCCCACGTGAATGTCATGCCAGCAGATATTCTTACCCCGAGCAGGTATTTCTCCTGCCCCAGCCTATCCAAATACCGTCGGCAAAAGGGGATAGTGCTGAAGTTCTTCTTAATGACGTTGAGAAGAGACTTGGCCGAAGATAGGCGCAGGTCCACCTTGGGTGCATTAGTGCGTAGGGCATAATGAGAGACTTCTCCCTCATCGTGAACATGACCATTCCCAGTACTTCCGAAGGTTTCGATAGCGAATACATCGCCCTCCTCCATTTTAGTCGTGTCGCCGGTTCCCCCGACAATAGGTACGCTCTTGGTGCCATGGATGCTGTATGGTAGGATAGTGTGACCACTGAGGTTCCGGATCGACTTGATAGGGTAGGTCTTGCCGTTGATCTCGCACTCGTAACTTTCCATGGTCTCCTGGATGTAGCCTCCGAGTTCACCGAGCCGCATATCGATGCCAGCCTCCCTAACACCAGTGTTTGTGGCGTCCTTAACGGCTGCGAGGAGATTGTCGTACATTGGATCAAACGCCATGGTGAAGGCACTATCGACGATTCTTCCGTTGACGTGCACTCCGATATCGACTTTCATCACGTTGCTCTGCTGCAAAGCCGTCTTATTGCCGGCGTTGGGGCTGTAATGGGCCGCGATGTGATCGAGATTCAGTCCGGTTGGGAAACCCATGCCTGCGATGATGGCGTCGCCTTCGGCCAGGCCATCGTGTCCCACCAAGCGACGGACACTATCTTCAATTCCATTCGCAATCTCTGTCAGCGTCTGGCCCGGCTTGATGTTTTTCTGCGCCCACTGGCGGACTTGTCGATGGGTCTCGGCCGCATGGCGATAGTCTGGCAAGAAGTCATTGTGCATATTGAGGTTGTCAAGATGGCGCTTCTCTTCGCTGGTGGTCCTCCAGCGGTTATCATCCTTGTATTCGACTTCTTCGCCCTTAGGATAGGTCTTGTTGGGAAAGAGTTGGGAAATGAGCACGCTCGGAGGGTCGGTCTGGGCCGTAGGAGCCTTCTTCTTCTTCTTGGGCTTTCGCTTCTTGTTCTTCTTCTTCTTGGCGGCTCCTGACCCTGCTTCGAGCGCATCGCCTTCGGCTTCATCCTCGGATTCATCACCAGACTGTTCGGCAGCCTCGCCATTTGTGGCACCATTTGCAGCCGCGCCGGCTTTGCCGTCCGTGGCAGCAGCGTCCTGGACTACGAAACAGTCAGCTAATGGAAGATTTCCAAAGTGAAGAATGATACAGTACCGCTGAGCTTCTGAAGCTCTTCGGTCGGCGCTTTAGCAGCCATCTTTCAGAATTTCCTTCGTTGTCTGCGCAAGTGTGAAGTTGGCAAAGCTGAAACAGAACGAGCCCCACCATTCTCTGCCTGATCTGCCTTGTTGAACCGAAGGGCGTGGCGGAGGGGGCGCGGGGCAGACACTCGCTCTAATGAATAATAAACGATAACATCGTAATTGCCGTGAAAATACGGATAAAAACATATCGGATATATGACTGCTGGTACCTATATTCGTTCTCTTGCTTCCCTGGTATGAGATATTCCCGTTGGAAAAGGCAACGTCGTGGGAATTTTGTTTCCTATTGTATCTAGTCACGTATCCAAATTTCAGCGAATTGGTTCCTCTTCTCGGTATCCATGCGGTTGCTGCTCCGCTCTCTGATTGTGTCCTTCCCCTATTCATACTAGAGGGGCCAGGAGGCCGCTTTGCGTCGCGTCTATCGTGACTTCCGTAAATGATACCCCATGAGCTTACCATACATATTATTGAAGATCTCCATGATGAATCCGATCTCCATGCGTGTACAAGCGCCAGCCGACTGTTCTACGGCATCGCAGGCCCACTTTTGTACAGTCGCGCAGATGCGGTCTTTAGATGACGTCTTCTCTTCTGGGCTGCTGGCGAAGGCAGGGTTCATACGGCACAGAGACTCCTGGGTGCAAG
Source organism: Monosporascus sp. CRB-8-3 (assembly GCA_004155055.1). Taxonomy (NCBI): domain Eukaryota; kingdom Fungi; phylum Ascomycota; class Sordariomycetes; order Xylariales; genus Monosporascus; species Monosporascus sp. CRB-8-3. The sequence goes on from QJNZ01000448.1 coordinate 26,572, forward strand.
CACAACGCCCGGCGTCTGCTTCAGAGTGATCCATGCTTGCCGTGATGCACCGAAGTGTATGCCGCGGCATAACACTGCCGTTCTATAGGTTCATGGAGGAAAGATTCCTATCTGGGAACGTCTGCACGTCCAAGTATGCATTGGAGACGAATATACCCATCAGCCACAGAGACACGGGGCGATACATGTTTAATAACGTATTGGCCCAAGTCTGGACTGCATTGCATCTCGCAGCGAGCGGGGGACACGATGACGTCGTAGAATTACTAGTAGGACAAGGTGAGTCTATCAATGCAGCTTCCTATCATTTTTGCAAGTGTAGAGGCCGTTTACTTCCCTCTCGGGCGACCAATCATCTGCCGTGAGAATTGGGTGTCGTCCTATGGACACCATTGCACACCGCAATATGCAACAGACATGAATCAACAGCGTAGCTCCTCCATTCTTTAGGAGCCAGTGTGTACGTGGCTGAGGCGCCGCTTATCACCTCGTTCTATACCGCCTGTAAATTCGGCATGCTTTCGATCGCAGAGTATATCCTGAACACATCCGAGACTCGGTTACAGGTCGATCAGCCCGACAACCGAGGCCCGCCACCCTTTTTCTATGCATATCATGGCGGCCACATCGGCGTGATGGCCTGGCCCCTAGCCAGCGGTGCTAGTATCAACCACGACCTGTCGAAATTCTACGGACGAAGCTGCTACGTCCTCGACGATGCCTCTGCCCGCTGTAACATCCACATAGCCAGAAGTCCTATACAACCGGGAGGAGATGTCCACCAATCGGATTATGTCGATGGGAAACTCGTTGCATCGGACACTGTGCACGGAGGTGGATGTTGTTCACATTCTAACAAGGTTATCCTAATGTCCGTAATTAAATATCTGATATCCAGAGGCGTTAACGTAAATGCTAGAAATAGGACCGGGAAACCCCCGGTTCTCATGGCTCTCCGGCATGATTCCACCAAAGTACTCAAAGTGCTTTTTGGAACATAGGGCCGAAGCTGACATCTAATGACGATGGTGGCGTTACACCGCTCATGTCCGCTTGTGAGAGGCGAGCCTCGGTCGAAATCATCAGGTCCTTGCTCAAGTATGGTGCCTTGATCAATACAAGAAACTCGAGTGGGTCAAACACACTTGAGATGTTGTGTCGGGTAGGCAGGGATGAATCTTGAAAGCGAGATGCATTGCAATGCCTACTGGAAAGCTCCGTTAACCGTTACCAGAAATCATCACCACCCTTGGGGTTCGTTCTCGCATGCCTGCAAAATCATGACATCGATTTTTGCTCTCCGTCCTCGATCATTATCGTGCTCTCAGGCTTCTTAGTAACAAGCAGTGTTGTTTGTCATGATTCGAGCCATCGGGCGGCTGAGAAAGCTATCAGATGTAGACGACGAACCAGATTGCCCTAAGCCCGGACGGTGTTTTGAATTTCTCGTCGCCCGTGATTCGAAGGGTACCTCCTGCAAGATACCACGGTAGTCGACACCGTGATGTGTTTCAACAGGACAGACACCAAGGAAACCCTCATCCCCATCGAACACGCCGTCGTTCATAACCAGGAATTTGTCATCACCAGACCGCATCTCTTGGCGGCTGCCGGGAAATACCAAGTAGACGTCGTCCGTCGACTGCTGCGCTCCGGCGTGGATCGGAACCCGGGCGATGATGACGACATCAGACCCCTCGGGCTAGTCGTGCAACGCCGCAACATGTTAAGCCGCCTAGCCAGGGATAGGAACTGGCTTGCAAGAGACTAAGAGCGGAGCGTCACAACCGCGGAGCTCCTCGCACATCACTGCGGAGTCGCGGAACCTGCGACATAGCACAGGGGGGGCCTTCTCCATGGAGGCTGGTATAAATCGTGACAAGGGGCAGCGGTTGGAATCGCTTAAAGCTACTCTTGGGGCGATCTTTTCTTCGTTACGCTAATATAGTCGAGTCTCTGGCCTCGAGGGCAGTCTGATAGAGGGTAGGTGTGAGCCTGCACAAGGAGCAGAAGAAGTTGGAAGTGTCCTGGTCGAATGGGCCAATCTGCACTTTACATGTGGACATGCACCATTAGGCTCAACCTATCAACAAGTCAACAAAACTTATTGTACCAATTCACTGTTCGATAGAACGGGTGTATTTTTGTATGCTGAAGTATATTATAGCTTGGCTGATGGGAAATAAGGTTACATTTACAATACGAAGCGAAGTTCTTATTCACATGGTGAATATATCCCGTCGGGTATACTCATCAGATGGCCGCCGCGTAACCCCTTACAGGGTGGCACCAGCGGTGGTGGGGATGATGCTGGGAACCTGCCGGGATCCAAGAACCTCAATAGGGTCGTAGGGGAGGTCAGCGGCGGTGAGAGTACCGGCCTCGACAGTGTTGGTGCCCTCGCCGAGGTCAACGTCGTCCACCGTAACGAAGCCAACCTCATCCGAATCCTTGGAGAGGACGGCCTCCTCGACACCCTTGAAGGCAGAGCTCTGGAGAAGGATCTGCGCACCCATTCGTGCGTTGATGGCACCAGTGTCGATGTCCTCCTCGTAGTTGTTGATGATATGGACAGCCTTAGCAAAGCGGATGGAAGGGCCGCGACTGTTGATATTCTTCCAGTAGTTGTTGGCCTAAGTACATCAGTTAGCGATTCGCCCGTGGAAACCACCAATCTCTGAGTAAAGGATTACTTACGTAGGTGATGGTAAGGTGACCGGTATCCTCGTCACCGTTGCTGTCGGAGTGACCGACAAGGGAAGCCTTGAAGTGGTCGTGGATGAAGTTGTTGGAGAGAGTGACGAAGTCAGAGGCGTGGGTGACATCAAGCAGACCATCGTAGAAGTCCTTGTCGTGCTCTCTGTCGGAGGAGAGATCGCAGTGGTCGATCCAAACGTTCTGGGCCTTCTGGATTCCAATGGCGTCGCCATTGTCGGCGAGGACCTTCGAGATCTTGAGGTTTCTTAGGATGACGTTGTTGGCCTTGTTGATGTAGAAACCGACACCCTCGATGGAGCTGCCGGACTCGCCGTAGATGGTCTTGTCGGAGGCAACACGGATCTTCTCAGAGCCGCTAAGAGCGCCGGAGACGATGATGACAGCCGGCTCGTCGGCCTCGGCGGCCTCCTTCAGGCTGGCCACGTCCGTAACCGTGACGGTGTTACCGGCACCACCACCAGTAGTGCCGCCATTCAGGGTGCAGAAGCCGATGTTACAAGGATCCGTGGGACTTCCAGTAATAGGACTTGTGCCGTTCTGGCGAGCGATAACGCTACGGGCCTTAGGAGGAACAGGCAGGGCGTAGGGGGAAAGGGGAACGGCGGCGGCTAGGCCAGCCAACAGGGGAACGGCAGTGAACTTCATTTTGAAAGAATGTTAAAGAGACCGTCGACTGGCGACAGGGCGGAGCAAAACGAAAGTGAAAAAGAAGGACTAGAGATCAACTGTAGTGAATGTGGGTGAAGGAATAAGGCTACGGAACTCCCGTGTCATCCATCCAGCTGGAGATAGAAGATTTATATACACGGCCAACCGTTCGTCTCGGCCTAGCTACCATACTAGCTAGTCCACGTCCCCGTTCTCAAACAAGGGTAGATTCGCAAGATGGGGTGATCACTGCCGAATCTAATGTTGCCGCCGACCAGATTTTCGGCGTTGTCTCCCAACAAGGTCCGAGTATAGCGGCGCTTCATAAAGATCTCACGCGTTTGTGCAGCTGCCCCATGCGCAGGGCCGCGGCATCAGACGAAAAGCGCCAGGGATCCTCGGAAAGCGAAATTTCATATAAAGAGGAAGATTCAGAGCCACCAATAGCCGGCTATCGCTTGATCCTCAAGCGGCGGAAACACGTGGGGCGGATATCCCTGTGGACACTAGCGCTTGTTTCCTTGAAACACCTTTAATTAAATGCAAGCGCTACTACGTCGTGGGGGCCAGTTTAACTTCCTAACCAAATCAGGTACTTCCCATCAACTAACCTTTTCGAGCTCTATATAAAACAGGACTTCATTATAGCAGTAGCGTTAGACCTGACGCTATGAGGTACCCGGCAGAGATGTTAAAATTCGGCCTGATACTCAGGATCCAAATATATCTAGCGCGGCTAGATATCTCAACCGTGGGCTGTAAGTTAGGTAACGTGTTGGTATCCACAGAGGAAAGGCCGCGGACTGTCAAGACGGGATGGTACCCTATCGGGCTACGGGAGCCAGAACTCACGCTAGAGACTGACAGGGGAGCTGTCAATCACCACGTCGCCGGGGGATGACTGGCTGCCGACCACTTGCTGCATACCAGCTGTTGAGAATATCGGGCCAGAAACAGCCCATGCCGGTGAAGTGATACCGGCCGCCTGTTTTAGCGAACAAGGCTTTCGCATGGTTTCATAATACATCTGGCTGTGTACTAGCTCCCCTCCTTATCTGCAGCACGCTCGTCGACTAGGCCTGTATCATATCGGTGTATCCAGTAAGAAGAAAAGCTTGAGATGGAGCAAGGGCGGCCTGCCATGCTCTTAGCGCGTCATCAGCCTGACCATTGAGATGTTTTGACGATTGCGAGACCCATTAAGATCGAAAAATGGTCGATCTTGCCAAAATAAGTGGCTGGAAACGAATGGGCACGGTGGTCCTGGTAGACGTCCCGAGACGCCTGGAGTGTCCGCCAGTCCAGCCCTTGCCCCTTGACCTGGAAGACTTGCATACATTTCATGAGATATGCATTGGTCAATGCCACCCTGATGCGTGTAACGCTTTTTGGATGCCTCGTTATTAAAATATCATAGGCTTCCCTGAACCGTCTTTCAGCGAAGTATCTTAGCACTCATGAATGCCACTTGTCTATTTTGTGACTTAACGTAGATAAGGTCCCGTTCCATATAGGCTTAAATTTCATCAAGTGCTCAGAGGCTGAAGCTACAGCCTTAAAGCCGAGTCCTCGAGAGCTTTGGCAATTAAGAGTTTGGAAACGAACGCACTGGACCGGTCATCGTAACTTGGGAAACGATATGCTCTTGGCTTGCCACTTCCCTGGGTCCTCATAAAGAAGCGCTAGGGAGGCTTTCCTGATGTTCGCGAAGGCCAATAATAAAGCCCTGTCCGCTGAGTCGGCCCGAGGAGATTTGCGGCCTCGGTTGCGATCGTAACCGCGTCGTTCTTCCATAACCGCTCACCAAAATTCGAAGCAGACAGGCCTACCTCGGAGAGTTGTATTAGGTATGCGCTCTCGAATAGGGCCATGACCCGCGGATTAAGGATCTGGGGCAGGAGGTGCTTTAAGAGGGGCATCAGAAATCCGCATTGTCTTTTATAGCTACTAATGATAAGTATATCTACTAAAAAAAAGGTAAAGATGCATACATACTTCACAGGTTCGGTTTGGGATGTTTTGGAAAACATGAACGACCATCTTGGAAGCCTCAGCGGTCCATACAGGCTCGTCAGGGCGCTGTGATAAGAGCTCTGCTATGTTCCGGTCTAGATCTATATGTTCCTCGGTCGAATATGCGGAACGCACGTGTTCTAAGTTATGTAAGGCTGGTTCGAATATCTGTTCCTCTTGAATAGCGGGGATGATTCGAGGAGGGTCTTTTCTAGTTTCGCCGTCTGGGCACCAGCTAAAGAACCCATCCGCACCAGGCGGAAAAGCTCCTTAGGTATACTAACCGTACCTAAACCACGCGGGATATATGCAAGTATTTGCGAGTCCGGTTCGAGCTTCTCGAAAATTCGCTGCAACCAGCTGGCCACGGACGAATTACAAGGGAAGATGTCCATTTGACCAGTTCCAGCTTCAATTCGCTTGATGCTTTATGGAGAACAAAAAAAAAATTTCCAAAGTCTCCCGGTTACGGAGATTACGGTGGGCGTCAAGCGTGGCGTAAAAGATTCCAACGAGGGTGAGAGGCCAGCCATGAGATATATTATGTCGGCCCTCGGAGTACCTTGAAAACGGTGATCAAGCGTACCGGAAAGTACATAGCTCCTAACAGATGTCTCTTGGTTGCCTTGAAAATGCTGACGGCAATCCCGAAAGGCTTGCTCATTTCGGAGATATAATTATATTAACTATTGTCAGTGTCAGCAAAAGGTGTTTTCAGGTGGCCACGGCTGGTACGTCTAGACTGCGGCTGCCGCCTAGGACAGCCTTTGTCCAGAACTTTCCTTTGTACACTTAACCATGTATATAAAGGCGATTGCCTACGGACCTTTTTAGTCTTATAATAACATTTCGCTTTTCGTTAAACATTAATATTAAATTATTAAAATACGTTATACGAAGTAATTCTTGTCAGCTAGCAGGGGGTGCTAAACGTACCCCATATACGGAAAGGGTCCTTTTAATCGGAAGATATATATTCCGTTATTAGGTTATGTAAAAGCTATACGCATACGAAAAATATACGCAAGATAATTTAATATAATAACATAATTAATATCCTTTATATTTAATAATTAAAATTTTTATTTCGCTTAATTCGCGTTATTATTAATTAATTTATTATTATTAAAACGATATAAGTTATATATTAATAATAAATATTCGTATATTTTATTAATTATAATAATAACGGTATCGTTAATGTTTCCCGTTATTTATAACGGATTTAAGGACTAGAACCGTTTTAAAGGCAAATTTCAGATTAAACGTACGTTTTTGATATATAGGATTATATCGATCCTAATTAGTTACTTTCGTAATTTATTAAGTTAATAAAACCTAATATAACTTTATATACGAAAAGATAAATCCGTTATACGATATAAAATAACATTTTAAACGGGTTTTTAATTATATTTATATTTTCCGGAATAATTTACAAAAAAATTGATTATATTAATTACTTTACGAATACCTTTAAAATAATAACCGAAAGCAAATAAGCTTAGAATTAGGACTTTACGGTATATATTTATAAAAATCGTAGATATAAATTCTTTTAAAAGAGTAATAACGATTTTATAAAATAAATCCTGGAATTAATATTTTTAACGATAAAAAAATTTTTTTTTCTTAAAAAAGAACTTACGAAAGTAATATGTTAGGCTAATTAAATCCGGTAAGATATACGATAATAGGTTTTTAATTAATATTTAACGGGAATATTACAAAAGGTTAAAATAAATTTCGAAATTAATAAAAAAACTAAACGTATAAATCGTAAAGTAATAAAAAATTATAATTTAAAAATAACAATATAAGGTTTTAAAGATAAAAACGACAATTATATAAGTTAATAACTTATATATAATATTAGCCACCGTGAAAACCATTAATAGTTGCCATATTCGAAGATACTGGGTTGTTACGACCTGACGGAGAGGAGGTCCCGGAAACGGCCTAGTGGGCCGAAACAGGACCCAAGTGGGTCAGGTCACATAACCAACCTGCTCAGTGGGACTCACTGAGCATCGCCGATGTGGATTAAGCACTACTTAAAAGGAATCGTTAAGCAACTATAAGCCATATTAATTTAAAAAAAATATATACGTTCGTTATTCCATAATTTAAATAACATCAGCTTACAATATAACTTAATTACTTAAAGCACCCTTAATATTACCAGACGTAACTAAATTACTTTTATTACTTAAATTCCATAATACAACTATTAACATAAACCGTATAACTTAGTTTAATAATTAATTAATTAATTTAACCGTTATACGTTATAAACTTTTATTTAATAATATTATCAAACTTTAAGCAATATCCTTAATTGTTAAAATAACACTTAACATTAAAAAAATTATTATTCCTTAACAACTTTAAAACAAGCTAAAAAAATTAAAAGCTAAGGTTTTACAACTTAAAAAACAGATTAAAAAGGACCTTAATACTACAAAAATCAAAGCCAAAAAGCCTTAACCCTATAATAGAAAAAGTAATATCCAAAGCTTCTTTATTTAAATACGGGTATATCTTCGATTCCTAACCCTTAACGACCCAGAAAACCAGATCCTTACCGCCTTAACATTCCTTACAGGGAATACATTTAATTAATTCGAGCTAATTTTAAGGGATTACCTAAAAAACACAAAGGACGATATAGAAAAATCTACTAGGGAACTTTTTGCTAACTATATCAATTTCGAAAAAAAGCTAAAGGCCAATTTCGACAATCCTAATAAAAAACGCATTGCTATACAGAAAATCTTACAGCTACAACAGAAAAAACCAGTATCCAAGTATACAATAGAATTCCGAAACCTAATAACCAAAATAAAATAGATAAATAACGAAAATAACGCCCTAGTTAACATATTTTACAAAGGCCTAAAAGATAATATTAAAAACGAAATCATTAAACTAAAACGATTTATTCCCTTAGATAAATACATTATTAAGGCAATACGGATCGATAATTAACAATTCGAAAAACGATAAAAAAAAAAAGGCCAGTACACCTTACAATCTAGGTTTAATAAGCCAAATAAAGAAAACAAACAAGCCGTATCTTTTACCTCTTACAGAACCCAACCAGGCCCTATAGAAATCGGAACGGTCTAACGACGAAATCAATTACAGATTAAATATTATAACTGCAGCAAAATGGAACATAAAACCTTTAAATGCAGGGCCCCCAAGAAATCTCGACAAAACAACTGGACTTCCGTACCTAAAAAGCAACAATTAAACAAAAAAAAAAACAAAAAACCGATTAACATAATCCAACCACGATATACAGTAACACAGTGGTACAAAAACCATTCCCGCTAGAAAAACCTTACTAAGGAAAAACTGTTCGCTTAATTCTAACGAGAAAAATAACGATAAAAACAAGCCTAACAAGCTTTACGAAAATAATTATAAAAACACTACCTGTAAAATAAGGACCTTTACTTAAGGGAAACAGAACAATATATAAAAATTTACGTTATTTATTACAATAAACCTAAATGCTAATTCCACTATAAGTAAAAGAAAGCAATTTATTAACGTATAACCAGGATGTACCAGAAAGAATTCGACTTTAAAAAATAAAGAGGAATTAATAAAAATAACCAATAATAATACCGTTATTTACGATCGTTCGTAAACCAAAACGAAATCGATTAAAAGGTAACCCTATAAAACTGGCTACCTGGAAAGTTATACCTATAAGGAGATCTTTTCTATTACTTTAAATAATATAACCATTAAACAGAAAAAAAATTGGTCCGGAGAACGGTGGAAAAATACTGCCAAAAGGCCATTACCAACCTAAGCATTTAACTAACTTTTACTACGGACCCTAAAAATCGATAAATAATTAAAAAAGAAATTAAAAGCTTCGCCAAGGAAAACCAGTAAAATTCGGAAAACGAGGCTTAATAGGAAAAAAGCAACAGTTCATAATTAACGCTACCGGACAAAAAAACCATTAAAACCTTCGCTGGCCATATAAAAAAACTCGCGAAATAAGTTTATAAACGACAAAAGATACGATAACGAATCGAACAACTCCAGAAATAAGTAACTCGCCTAGGACGATAAGTTAAAGAACTCCAGTAACAAAACGCGGAACGTACAGCAAAAATTAAGGACCTGCTACAAATCCTAAAATCGGAACGCCTTTTAAAATAAAACCGCAAAAAGGCGTAAAAAAAGGTATAAAACCATTATATCTTAAAAAAGCTTTAAACGCAATAATCGAAGTTACAGGTAATAACGCCATCATAATACGAATACGGATTAAAAAGAACTGGTACACCGTAATAATAGACTGCAAAGTAACGACTGCGAACTACATTAATCCGAAGGTAATAAATCAATTAAAGTTACTATAAAAAAAAAAAAATCACCTTTATAAAGCCGTAAATACCGAAGGTCAAAATTTCGCTTACGATGACGGATAGGTTAAACGTAAGATTAATTACTTTAAAACCTTTATTGAAAGAAAAAAATAAACTATTAATTTTAACATTGTTTTATTAACAAAATACGACATAATCCTTAGTTTACCATAGTTACGCCAGTACAACCCGTTAATTAACTGGGAAATTAATTAGGTAAACTTTCGCTTATTTCCCAGCGTTAAACAAAATACAAACAACACGAAATCTTAATATTCGATTAATAAAAACGACGAATACAGATATAAGGATACGACAAAAACCTTACCATCCAAAATAATAAAATATATTTAAAATAAAGGACGTAACAGGAGAATACGACGTATTATTATAAATCTTAAAGTATGATTTCGATAAATAAACAATAACTTACAAACACAGCCTAAGAAACTATTAAAATAGATAACGAAAATATTATTATAATATTACAAATATAAAAAGCTTTTTTAAAAAAAACTCGATACGAAATTACTATAACATAATAAATAAAATTATAAAATAATTCTTAAAAACGGCAAAATAATTACCTTTTACCTTATTTACAACTTAAATAAAACAAAATTATACGTTTTCCGCAATTACTTAAAAAACAAGTTACGAAAAGAATATATATGACGTTTTAAGTTATTAGTTAATTATTTAATATTTTTCGTTTTACGAAAAAACGGGAAATTACGGCTTGTTATTAATTACCGATAGCTTAACGATATTATTATTAAAAATAAAATATTTTTACCCTTAATTACCGAGATCAAAAACTGATTACAAAATGCTAAATAGTTTACGGCTTTAAATTTACGAAAAAAATATAACCAAATTAAAATTAAATTAGGAAACGAATAAAAAATAACCTTTAAAACGAAATACGGGTTATTCGAATATCTCGTTATGCTTTTCGGATTTACGAACGTACTAGTAATTTTTTAACGGATAATTAATTATATATTCCGAAAATATTTTAATATCTTCGTTATATATTACCTCGATAATATCCTTATTTATTTAAAGATAAAAAAGGAATATACAAAATACGTTTATAAAGTTTTATAAACTTTACAAAACGTTAATTTTTTAATTAATACAAAAAAAAATACCTTTTATACCTAAAAAATCAAATACTTAAAATATATTATTATCCTAGGATATATTAAAATAAATCCTAAAAAAATTACCGTAATCCAGAATTAAAAAATACCTATTAATATTACCGAAATACAAATATTCCTTAAATTTGCTAATTATTATCGACGATTCATACGATATTTCAGCAAAATCGCAATATTATTAACGGAATTTACCAAGAAAAATCGACGGTTCGTATAGGCTCCAGCTATAAAAAAAGCCTTTTAACAGCTTAAGAACACCTTTACCAACGAACCCGTTTTAATAATATACAATCCAAACAAACCAATAAAACTCAAAACCAACACCTTAAATTTCGCTTTAAAAGCAATAATTTACTAACGAAATAATAAAGAAAAATTACACCTTATCGCCTTTTACTTTTACAAATTATACAATACTAAGCTAAACTACCCCATTTACGACAAAAAATTCCTAACTATTATTAAAACCTTTAAAAAATTCAAATATTATTTTAAGAAAAACTAACACCAGGTAAAAATATATATAAATTACAAAAACATTTCTTACTTTACAACTATAAAAAAACTAATCGGACGACAACTACGTTACGCAAAATACCTTTTAAAATTCGACTACGTTATTATCTATCGTAAAAAATTAAAAAATAACAAAATAAATATTCTCAGCCAACAACCAGATCTAAAGGATTCTAAGGTAAAAATATAACAAACTATATTCGACTAGACGTTAAAAAGACATCTATAACAACAACATATTAACGCTATTAAAATATCTACACCAAATATACATAAAAAAATACAACAATATTATAATAATCTACCTAACAACCGGAAAACAAATAAAATCTACGTACTAAAAAAATATTAAAAAAACCTAATACGAAAAATATACGAACATTAACTACATAAATATCCAGGAATCCATAAGACCTTAAAACGCTTACGACGGATATATTATTTTCCTAAAATAAAATTAACTATATAAAAAATTATATAACAATATAACATTTACGCTAAGGCAAAAACCAAACGATATAAACCTTTATAAAGAACTACAACTATTACTAATCGCTAAACGACTATAAAATTTAGTTACATTTAACTTTATTACAAAACTTCCTTTGTTAAAAAACCCAGTTACGGGCGTACATTACGACAACATCTTTATAATCGTCAACCAATTCACAAAATTCTCCTATTTTCTACCTTACAATAAAAATACGGATACCGAACAAATAACATACATTTTCTTCCGATATATATACAACGTATACGGATTACTAACAGAAATTATTTTAAATAAAAATACAACTTTTATTTCGAAATTTTAGCAAAATTTAATAATACAATTCGGCCTAAATTATAAATTATCAAATACCTTCAAATTATAAACAAATAAATAAACGGAAAAAACCAACTAAACGTTAAAAACATATCTACGATACTATATCAATTATAAATAAAACAACTGGGTTAAAAAATTACTTATCGCATAACTAGCTTATAATACCAGTTACCATAATAATATTAAAACGATTTTAATAACTACCAACTTTAATTTCATTCCAAAAATCTACAAAAAAACGTAAAAAAAAAAACCAATTAATATCAAAGTAATCCTTACCTCAAAACAACTTAAATAATTACACCAAAAAATAAAAACAGAACTTTAATTCGTACGAAAATAAATAAACAAATATTACAACCAAAAAAGGCTAAAAAAACCAACCTTTACGGAAGGAAAAATAGTCTACCTAGCCACCAAAAATATCAAAACCAGACGCTTAAACCAAAAACTCAACTTTAAATATATTGGCCTATACAAAATCACCAAAAAAATCTCAGAAAATAACTACCAACTAAAGTTACTACCCAAGGTTAAACTCCACCCAGTTTTTTACGTTTCCTTATTCGAATCAACAGCAAACACTATCAAAGTACATATAATACAAAACAATATAAAAATAAAGGAAAAAAAAAAAACATACGAAGTTGAAAAAATACTCGACATACGAAAAAAAAAAAGATTTACCCAATACTTAATTAAATGGAAAAACCACCCGGATTCCGAAAACACCTAGGAACCCGCCAAAAATCTTACTAGCGCTTAACGCCTGCTAAAAAACTTTCACCAATAACGCCGGAATCGTCAAAGTTAAAAGCACCCCAATCCACACTATCAAGGGACGGCCAGTTAATCGTATCAAACACCGACCAGCCGTCCGGACCTAAGGCTTAAACAACGGCCGGTACGCCCGTCACCTCTAACCGCTCCTACTTTTCCAACTTATCTAACGACTATAAACCCCGCTATACCATCTCTACACCTTTAAAGTACAAAAATTTCTTTTATTTCCGTAAACGTATAAATCGAAATAAGGTCTTATTAACCTTTTACTGGGCCTAAAAAAATCGCTTTTCGGCAACTTCCTTTTCCAACTCAAAACAACGTTTCTCTCGACCAATGTTATCCAGAAATTAAATAAAAACACCGTTCCCATTACAAAGACAACCCTTACGAATATATTCCCGACATTTCTTTACGTTCTCCATTATTTCACATTTAACACCCTAAAAGAAATACCAGAAACAAAACATAACTTCAAAACCAAAGTTTTAAATAACTTCAAAAAGTTTTAAGCGGTTAACGGTAAAAGTAAAAAGACGAAAAGGAATTTTCCTGATCCGATAAACCATACTGCCGTACGATAGTATTAGGAAAAGAAAAAAAAAAAACTTACCCGAAAATCGATTTCGAAAACAAAATCCCAAAAAAGGGGAAAATCGTATTACGACCTAACGGAAAAAAGGTCCCGGAAACGGCCTAATAGGCCGAAACAAAACCCAAGTAAATCAGGTCACATAACCAACCTGCTCAGTAGAACTTACTAAGCATCGCCGATATGGATTAAACACTGCTCAAAAGGAATCGTTAAACAACCATAAGCCATATTAATTCAAAAAGGATATATACGTTCGTTATTCCATAATTTAAATAACATCAGCTTGCAATATAACTTAATTACCCAAAGCACCCTTAATATTACCAAACGTAACTAAGTTACCCTTATTACTCAGATCCCACAATACAACTACCAACATAAACCGTACAACTTGGTTTAATAATTAGTTAACTAGCCTAGCCGTCACATAGGTAGAGTATCTATCGTATTAATTATTGGTATAATTACTTCGTATCTTTAGCTCAGCCTGGATAATACGGCTTAAACCTAACGACCTTGCATATATAATATTAGCTTTTATTATAAGGACTTAAATAATTATATTTTTAAAAAAATCGAGATTAAAAACGATATAATTAGTTATTAAGAAATAACGGCTAACTTTCTAAATTATTAAATTATTATTTATTTATAATTTATATCGAAAAATATTAACGTATCGTTTTTAACTTTTTACGGAATATTTACGAACTTTTTTAATTAAAATAATATTAATTAGGACAATATTAAAAATAATTTTTAATTACGAGGAAAAACATTAAAGCGTAAATTAAAACGAAAAAATTATAAAAGTTTTTATTTGGACCGATATGGTAATAAACGAAAACATTAAAAGTTAAATATATAAAAAACCTGTTATAAAACGTACTTAAGTTGTTTTTATAGGTTTGCTTAATATTATTACGTATTTCTTAGTAAAACCCCGGCAAATTTCCGTTTTAACGATAGGATAATAATATACGTGTAAAGCCGGATATTTTTAGATTAGTTTTTAAAAGAAAAAATTAACCGCTTATCGAAAAATATTAAAAAAAAATAATGATTTAAAAAATAAATTAATTCCTACAAAAAGTAAAACGGGTTTTAATATATTTTGTAATTTTTAATTAATATAATGTTACAAACGTTACGTTTTATTTATTAAAAATTTTATTTATTTTAAACTTAAGGTTTACGATATATATCTTTAATTTTATTAATAAATTCCTAAATTTTAAGTAAATTATATAAAACGACAAAATATACGTAAGTAATAATTTCGTTCCGATTAAAAGATATAAAAAAATTAACGTAATATTTTAAAGTTTTAGTAATATAAAAGCGTTACGTTTATACGACATAATTTATTACGAAAATTTTACATATAACTTAATATTTTTCCGGTAATTCCGAAAGAAAAAATATTAATAAAATAACCGAAAAATTAATAATTTAATCCCAAATAAATATAATTAAGTAATTATTACGATAATAAATAAGTTTAATTAATTAATTATTAAAAGTATTAAAACAATAATTATTTATATAATTTTTATAATTTGTAAATAAAGCGTTAATTCGTAAATAACAAAATTATTACGAATCGTTAACGGTGTTATATAATATTTAAAATTAAGTTATTTAAGGCTTAAAGTAATTGCTTAATTATAATCCTATATGAAAAAAGTTTGTTTAAAAAGTTTTATAATAATTAAATGTTAAATATATAATAAGGTAAAAGTTAAAAGATAAATACGTCGCTAACTTAAAGATAAAATTTCTGAATTAAATTAAAAAATCGTTATTAATTTTATAAATTTCGAAAAAAACGTAAAGGGATATAAATATATTATATTCGTTATTGATAGATACTTAAGTTTTATATAGGATATTTACTGTAAAAACCGAAAATAAAATATATTAATTATAACGTTCGAATATTTTTTCGGAATTATAAAAATTTAGAATAAAGCTTTTTTATAAATAATCGAATATGATAACAAAATTTTAAAAATTATTAATTTCGAGATATACTATAGTTTCCTTTTTTTAATATTAAACTTAAGCTTTTAATATTATATACCCAGGTTTAAAACGGGGGTGTAAAACGTTTAAAAGGTATAATTAAGAAAAAAACGGTTATAATATAAAATAACGTTAAGTTACTCATATTTTTAATTATATACATTCTTAAAGTAATAATATATTTATATAACCGTACTTGTAAATATTAATTTTTTTAACAAAGCTTATATAAGATTTATTATATTTACCTAACGTATAAAAACGGCGTTGTAATAGTTGATTAAAAGTTATAATAGGCTTATTTATAAATATATAGTTATATAATATATATTATACTAATTATAATTATAAAAAAAAACAAAAATTTTAAAAGCTAAATTTGAAAATATAAATTAACTTTTTAATTAGTTATTAATTTACAAATATTTACAAAATCTAAAATCCGTTAATTAATAAGGTTATTATTATTCGAAATGTATAATTTAATAAAAAAGCTATTATTTTAATTAATATTAAAAATTTAAAAAATAATTCTTTTTATACGTTATAAAAAAAAAGTTATAAAAATTATTCCGATAAGTAAAAATACCTGATTAAAATAATAATTATTTAATTTATATATAAGAAAAGGATAAAAACTTAAACGGAATAATTTAATTACCGGTTAAATAAAAGGAATAACATTAAAAAATTATTAACGTAAAAAACGTACGAGATAAGAAAAAATAAATTTATTCGTAAAGGATTAATTACCTTTATATAACCGTTATATTCGAATTATTTCGGTCCTTTAAATTATTACTCTTATTAATGTTTATCTTAATAATTATTACAATTATTACGCCGACGAAAAAAATAAAGATAATTTTAAATTCCTTTTATATAATTTAACATAAAATAATAATAAAAAACGAAAATATTTTACGGGTAATAAACGTAAACCCTTTGTATATTCCGTATTAAAAAAATATTATTTAAAACGAATATAAAATATAAAAAGCTGTATTTAATATAAAACGTTTAGCTTTTTTTATAAATATATACGATAACCAGTTAATAAGTTAAGAAAATTTAAAAAAATTAATTACCCGAAATATACGTTATTATAATCGGAAAAGTAATAATATTTTACCAGGTAAAAAGGTATTTAGGTTATAAAACCGGGTATAGAAATATAATTTTCCGTTACCGCCGTAAGGTTATAAAAAATTAAATATATACCCGTTAAAAAATGTTTTATAAAGCTGAAAAGGTTTATTTATAAAGTTATAAGGAAATATACTCCTGGGAGGTAATTAATTAGTTTTTTATTAACGAGAAATAAGTCCTAGGATATATATAAGTATATGTTTATAGATTTATTAAGTATAGCTAGCTATAAAAATATAAGGCCCGTTATATCGTATAGGGTAATTAACAGCTTAAGAACGTTTATAGTAATATATACGTATTTATTTTAATTAAAAAATTATTTAAATCCTTAATGGTTATTACGATTATATTCGATTTAAAGCTAAAGTAATATAACGTTATTAACGTTTTTGTCAATGTTTAATTATTTTATAATATATATATATAAATACCTTTAAAATACTCGTAATATAATAAAATTTTCTTAATTAAAAAGGTATTATATAAATTACTGAAGTTATTTTTACGTTAGTAAAAGGAATTTATTAAAACGTTTAAAAATTTAGGATTTAACCCCGTTCTTTACAAGTTTTGTTGTTTTATTCGTTAAAAGATACTTATTTTCTTTTTTATAGACGATGTCGTAATAATATATGATAAGGAAAATTAAAAATTCGTTAATTAATTAATTTAATAAATTCGGGAACGGTATACCCTTATAAAGGGTAAGGATTTATAATAATTCCTAAGTATTTAAATAATTAAAAATAAATTTAATAGAAAAATCTAGTTATTTTAATCCGACTTTATAAATAAATAAATTAGTCTAATTCTTAAAAAAATTAAATAATTTCTTAAAAACGCTTATAATTAACGTTAAACAATTACCGAATTTTCATTTAACTTATTTAAACTTTACTAATAAATACTAAAAGAAAATCGGTTTTATCCTTTACGTAACGATTAATACGTAACTCGATATATCCTTTACTATATCCCGATTTGCCCGTTTTAACTTAAACCTTAGCGACGTATATTACAAAGTTATTAATCGAATTATATTATACTTAATTAAGATTAAAAGGTTAACATTATAATTCGGAAACGAAAATTTGTGAAATATTTAAAATAACGCCTTTTTCGCGGATAATACTATTAATTAAAAAACTTTTTAAGTTTATATTATAAAGTTATTTAAAGGAATAAAAAGCAAACGGGCAAATAAGCAGAATACTGTAATTATTTTTATAATAAAAACGAAGTTGTTATTTTTTACGTAAATTGTAAAAAAAAAAGCTTTTTTTTAATTTTCGATTAATTAAAAAACTAGGAATTACCTTTAATATTAAACCGTTAAATATATAATGCGATAATTAATAAATTATACGACTTATTAACGCCGACGTTGTCTTATTATAAATAAAACTGCGGTACGTAAATATATATAATTATTAATTACGAAAAACCGTAAAAAGGGATTTAATTAAAATAGATTATATACTTATAAGCGACATACTAGTTAATAGTTTAATTAAAACCTTATTACGCGAATTATTTAAAGATTTTAAAAAGTAATTAGAATTAATAAATATTACGGAAGCCTTTAAGTACTGGAGGAATATTTTATAAGTAATTTTAAAAAAGGAATTAATTAATTAAAATAATTTAATTATCGAAAAAAAGGTAAAATAAAAAGCTGTAACTTTAGAAAGTGATAATACGTAACGATTAACGCTATAAATGCTTTAAGGCGTTAAGGGGGTATGTTAGCTAACAAACGGTATTAAACGCACCCTATATACGGAAAGGGTCCTTTTAATCGGAAGATATATATTTCGTTGCTAGGTTACATAAAAGCTGTACGCGTATAAGAAATATACGCAAATTAACCTAATATAACAATATAACGAATATCTCCTATATTTAACAATTCTTTATACGTTAAATTAATTAAGATAATACTACAAATTTTAAAGTTAAATACGTAATAATATTAATTATATCGGCAATTATATTGCATTCTTTAAACTATAATTTTATCCTTTAATTCTAGGTTACTTATTTCTAACTGGGAGGGGGGGGGGTGGGGGAAGCAGCCATATATAGCCTTTAGCTTTTTTATTCTTGTAATTCTAAGGCTATATTAAAACCCATTTAATGCTTTTAACGTGATAATAATAAATTACTATATCTGTTACGCCTTTACGGCCCTAAGGTTACTATAAAGTTATTTAAACCTTACCGTCGCTTTAAAAGCTATTAAAAGGTTTTTTCATCTATTTTATATAAGTTTCTTAACTTTTTCGAAATAAAACTAACTTCGTATTTACGTTTTAACCGTTCGTTATTATTTTTCCGTTTCGGGCAGTTTTTCGCTGTATAGTTATATTTACTATAATTAAAGTAAAGTTACTAATCTTCCTTATTTTATAAAAGTTTATTTCATCGGTTTTATTTCGCGTTATAATTATTACTATTTTATTTTTTCGCGTTTTCCTTCTTTCGAAATTCGGCGATAAAATTGTTGTATACCTAGTTTACCGTTATAATTAAGTATTAACGAAATATTCTTTTTATTCGCCTTTTTTAAAAATAGCATTTATAATCCCGGTTCTAGTCTCGAATCGAATTAATAAATATAGTAACTTATTATTTCACGTTAACAGGTATATCGATTTCGTTATATCGCTATACTAAGTTTTTAAAGTTAACTATATAATTTAACGCCGATTACTTTTTAGCCTATTTAACGAATTAAAACTAAGTTTAAAATTTTTTTTAATCGATTCTTTTTAAAATATATCAACACTTTAATACCTTAATTATTTCCGTTCCTTTTATAAATTTAATAACGACTACTATAAGGTCATTTTTAACGTTAATAATAACAGTAGAAATTAATTTAACTTTATTAATATAAGTAAATTTCGCTAAATTACCGTTATAATATTTAATCGTTATTAAAATCACCTAAATACCCGTTTTTTACATCTTTTAATTATTACTACCTTATAAACGATAGTTCTTAATTAACTTAAAATCGAAATCCTTTTAATTTAAATACGTATTTACTTTCTTTTATCTCTCGTTCGATAACGTAATAAACCCTTTTATTAATCACCTTATATTAAAACCTTCCAGCTAACTTACGTCTTTTTTAAACGTTATTCCTTTTATAAACGCCAATTTAACTCTCTTTTATCCTTTCGGACGTTACCGTATCGACGAGCCTATAATTTTTAACCGATCACGACCTTACGGAGATAAACACTTTTATCTCGTTCGAAACGATTAAAGAAACTTTAAAACTTTGTTCTTTAAAACCGAATCGATTTATTTCCGACAAATTTACTTTTAAACGTATTTACGCTAAAGCTGCCAGTTAAGCTTTCCGTACCGAAACAAACGGTATTTCGAAATATAATATAAAATATATAAAATAAAATATTAATTTTACTAAAAAACGAAACTAAAAAATAGTATTATATCGGTAAGTATATTGCATTCTTTAAACTGTAATTCTATCCATTAATTCTAAGTTATTCATTTCTAATTAAGGAGGGGGAAAAACAGCTAGATATAACCTTTAGCTTTTTTATCCTTATAATTCTATAGCTATATTAAAGCTCTATTATTCCTCCTAACGCTTTAATAATAAATCACTATATTTACACACAAATTATGTATTAATATACTATTAAGAAAAATATTTATTAACTATTATAATTTATTTAATATACGTTTTATTTTAATAATAATAAATATAATTATAAATATATAACGGATTATAAAAAGAAACCAAATATATAAATAATCGGAATTTCTTAAAGATTTTAAAAGATTTATTTTTAATTATATATTATACAAGTGTCGACAATTAGTACTTTCAGGTGCTTACGGCTCGTGTATCTAGGCTGCAGATACTGCCTAGGATAGCCTTTGTCTAGGAACTATATTTTATATAGCTAAACGTGTATGTAAGGGCAATCGCTTTAGATTTTTTCAGTTTTTCTTAGAATAATTATATGTCTTTTACTAAATTTCTGCATTTAATTATTGTAATTATTAATATGGTAGCATTTTCTAGTTATTTAGCAACTGTAATACGTTAAACGGAATAGTTATTTGTAGGTTAAGTTAATAAAAAGGGTATAAAATTAAAAAAAAAAGTTATTTAGTTAATTTAAGAAAGAACAAGCGGTTGATGATAGTAAACGAGTAATAAAAACTTATTCTAAGATAACTTTTTATAATCGAATAAAGTAGTTTACTTAATAAGGGTTTTATGCTTATACGGAATAAAAAGTATACGAATTATAATTTATTTCTTTTTCTTTTCCATTAAGAAAATTTTTAAAACGAAAAATATTATAGTAAGGGGGAAGAATAAGAGTTTACGATAAACGTAGCGGCAGGAAAAAAACCTGCTTTCGAGATTTCCTTAAGGGAAATTTTATTGTTTTAATAACGATAGTTAAGAGATCGATATAAAATCTTTATATAAAAATAATAGTTTTAATTAAAATTAAATAAGTTTTATATATCTTTAGGTATTAATTTAAGTAGGATTAACGAGGACGTTAGGGGACGAAAATATAAATATAGGTCGGTTAAGGATAAAATTAAAGATTTAAAGTTATAATAAAAAAAAGAAATAATATAATAAAGCGAATAAATAGTATCGTAAAGCAATTGTTAAACTTGCCCCAGTTCGGGAAAACACCTTAATAAAGACCGTTTTAACTAAGGGTAATGCGAAGTTTGTAAAATGTAAGCATATACAAAAATGCTTTACGAAATGCCTAAAAGGCGGAAAATTTGTAGGAAGCCCTTATTGCCGTTAAAAGCGATATAAAAAAATTAACCCTTTAAGAGAAAGCGAAACGTAACTAAAGAGGTAATTTATTAAAAAGCTTAATTCTCCGAAAAGGGAAAAAAGCGAAAAAAAAAAGTTACGTAAAGAAAAAAATATAGTATGTAAGGATTCCGGCAAGGATAAGTTATTTTTAGATTTATCCAAAGGTTTCTAAAAACGAAAAAACCGTTACGATAGTTCCCTTAATATCCCTAATAGCTTCTTAAGCTTTAATAACTTAAATAACTTTAACGAGTTAGACGTTTGTTTAAAAAAATTTTTTTTTAAGAAATTTAATAATAATATAATATTACGTTAGATATATTTTAACTTTTTACTAGATAAAAAGAATTATTTAGCAGGTTAGGTTAATTAAAAACTTTAAAGTAACGTTTTAATTTTTACTTGTAAAAAAATTAGTTATAAGGATGAAATAAAGCTAAAATAATTTAATTAGTTACGTTTTACGAAAACCATTATTATAACGTATAAAAAGGCGTTTTTAAAGTTAATTATAAATATTATAAAGAAATGAAAATGTTAAGAACCTTTAGGAAAACTTACGTAGCTATAAGTAAAGTTAAATAAAGGTCTTTTTGGACAAAGTTTAATAAAATTATATACGACAGAGGTAACTTTATATCATTTATTACGAAATTTTAAAAGTTATTACGAAATATTAAAAGCTGTAATATAAAGCTTAAATTAAAAAAATAGATGATTATATTCCTTATTATTATAAAAGATTAGGTTAATAATTAATGTAAAACGATTTAATTAATACTTAAGCAAACTAATTATTTTTTTTTAGTAGCTGATTGATAATTTTAATAATAAATTTTATAATCGTATTAATAAGAAGAAAAACGGGAAGTTTGATAATATTTAAAAAGGTAAGGGAAAAGAAAATAATAATAATAATTCCCCAGATAATAAGTTTGTATAAAATAAGAATGCAAAGTTATTTTGTTTTAATTGTGATAAATACGGGTATTTGGCGAAAAATTATTTTAAGCCGTAAAAGAAGAGAAATGGTAAAGGAAAGAAAGGAAAACGTAATTAACATTAGGGTAATAATGGATAGAATAATTAAAGTAATAGTTTTTGTAATGTTTATAATAATAATAGGAACGAAAAATAATTTATTTTTAACGGTTTAAAGGATTTATATTAACTAGACGGAAAATTTTTTAGCGTTTACGTTAAAAAATAATAGTTTAAGGATTTTATATAATGGTATAATAAGATGATTTAAAAGGAAGTTTAGGAAGTTTTAATAGTTAAATGCCTTGAAACTTGGGGAGTTATAGTGGTTGAATGTTTTAAAGTTTAGGTAATTAATTGTTTTAAGTTATAGGAAAGTAAACGTTTTGAAGGAATTATTATGGAAAGTGTTATGTTTTTATATGTTTATTCTTTTTACGGAAACGATTTAAATACGCTATTTTGGAATTTAAAAGTGAACGTTAATATTACGAATAATATTAGCGATTTTGAGAAAAATAGTATAATGGATATTAAGTTGAGGGGAATTTAAATTATAACGGGTAAAGGATCCGTAATTATTATTTTTGTTAATATTATTAAGTCGTTTTTAAAAGGGTTTAATAAAGAGAAAAAACGAAATTATAGTTAAGTATACGTTATATATTAATAATTTTTTTTAAAAAATGTTTTCCGGGGAGATATTTTATAAAAAAAGATGTTATTTAAATCGTAACGTTTTAATAAACCTTAACGGGATTTAGTAATTAACAATTAACGTTTTTCGGAAAGGATTTTTCCTATAGTTTTACGGGAAGCCGAAATTTATTATTAAAGCTTTAAATTGAATAAACGATAAGAATTATTAATAAGGATTTGTACTAGGGGAGATATCCGGTAAGGAAAACGGCGATAACCTAATAGATAATTTAAAATATATATTTTCGAACGTTTTTAAAAATGGAAAGCTTTTAATTACGGACGAAGTTATTAAGAAAATTATTTTTTAATATTATTGCCTTTATTACGTTAGTACCGAACGATTAATATAGATTATTAAGAGGTTTATAGGGATAAATTTAAATTTTAACGATATAAAATATATTTTTTATACGGCGTATAATAAAGGGAAAATACGGAAAATATTATTTATAAACTTTTAAAAGTAAGAGAAATATATAGGAAAAATTATTTAGTGCAATATAAAATTAATTAAACTTATTAATATCGAAAATAAAAGTTATTTTAGTTTTTTATAAATAATTTATTATTTATAAAAAATCTTATTTGTTTAAAAGTAAAAACGAAATGTAATAAAGCCTATACGCGTATATTAGATAAGTTATAAAACGTTTAGAAACGTTGTTATTGGACGAAAAAGGTAAACGTAAAAAAATGCGCATTTTGCGTTTTGACGGCGGTAAAAAGTTTGGTATAATAAAAATTAAAAATTTCTACGTTATAAAAAGTATCGAACTGGTAGTTTTTAGGGTATATAATTAATATTAAAACGGAATTATAAAACGAAAAATATAGTTTTTATAAAATAAGATGTATGTAATTTTCATATAAATAAAAATCTTTATATATTTTTAAGATTTCGTAATAAAAGTAATAACGTATATTGTTAATAAAATAGGCTAATTTACGCTAAAAGATATACTATTAATCGAATGCTTTAAGGACGTATTTAAGCCGAATAAATTATATAAATTAAATAACGGTTATTTCCCAATTTTCGGTAATAGGTATATAATTTTAATTAATAAGAATTATCGGATTAAATTAAAGAAGTTAGTAATCCGTAAAATAAAGGGAATATTGTTAAGTTATTAAGGGATATATAATTATAAGGTATAGTTGTTAAAAAGCGGTAGGTTATTTATAATACCGTATATTATTATTTATAAAAACCTGGAAAAGCTAGGTAAACTTTTTAACTTTAATGATATTATTCGATTATTTTTATAATCCGTATAAAAACGTTTAAGATATTGTTAAAAGCAGGGCGTAAAAGTGAAAAATAAGGATAATAACGTTGTTTTAGGTAATGATACGGACTAAGAAATTAAGCAGGTTAGATATAAAAAGGGATGTTCGAAAAAGATTATTTTTAAATTATATATCCTAAAGGCCTTAAATAAAGCCTTAGAATTAATTTAAAAATTAAAGTTAATTTCGATCTAAAAAGTAAAAGCGAAAATAATTCATATATTTTCTATTTTAACTAATTAACGTCGAGTAATAATAAAAATCGTTTTAATAATTTTAGAGATATTAATTAAGTTAGTCGGAATATTTATAAATTATTTATTGTCGTAAATAATGGTTTATTTTTAAAGGAAGTTATAAAAAGCCTAAAACGAAAACTATAGCTTAAGGTTATTTTTATAAAGATTAAAAAGAATTTTTTGCGTAGAATTTTTAAGTTTATACTTTTTTAACGAGGTAATTTAAAGGTATCTTATTGATATTAAATAGGTGTTAAAAAATATAAGTTTATAAAAAGTTAAAAAAATATAAAGTATGTATTTACGTAAAAGGATTTATATAACGAAAAGGAATTAATTATAACGAAACCGTAGTAAGTACCGTAAAGGCAATATATTAAAGGATTTTAAATAGTATTAGCCGTTTTTTTAAGGTGGTATATATTTTAAATAAATTTTATTATTGCGTATTTAAACGGTAAGTTGAAAAAAGATAGTTATATGAAATAATTTCCGATATTGAAAAAGTATTTTAATATGTATTTAAAAGATATGGAAATATATAGGTTTTTTTTAAAAAAGTTATTAAGTTGATAAACCTATTATACGGTTTAAAGTAAGCCGGAATTATTTGGTAGGAAAAAGTAAAAAAGATATTTGTAAAATAAGGTTTCCGTCCGTTAATTTCGAATAACGCGATATATTATAATTTTAAGATGAAAAACGTTATTACTTTATACGTAAATAATTTTTTGTTTTCGGTCTTAATAAATAACGTTTTAATTAAGGATTTAACTAACGCGAACTAGTATTTAAACATACCAATTATGCGTTTTTTATCAATAGGAAATATTAAATTAAATTTTTAATAATATATTATACAGTTATTAAAATTAATTAATTTAAATGGGAGAAAAAATTTATGTTATTTATTAAGAATTATTTAAAGTATATTATAAAATATAACGGCGTAACTAGTAAAAAAAAAAAGGTTAAATATATATATTTAATAAGGAAATTTAATTTTTCGAATTATAATAATAAATTAAATATAACGTTTATAATATTAATTTAAATAAAGTTTATAAATAACCCGTTACCTAAATATTAAAAATATATTAAAAAATTATTAAAATATTTAAACAGTACCGGATATTACGAAAAAATTATTTATATTATAAATATAATAATTTAAAATTATTCGGAATAATAAATATAAACTTTATGGATAACCATAAGTTAATAATATTTACGATGTGTTATATATTATTTATAATTAAAACGTTTATTTTATAAATTTCGAAATTATAAAATATTAATATTAAATATACTACGGAAATAAAATACATAAAAATAGCAATAGTAATTATAAAGATAACTGGGATTAAATTTCTTTTAATAAAATTAAAATTTATATTTAAAAATTTTATTCCTATTATAAAAAATAATATAAATATATTTAAATAAGTAAAAAAAACGCAAATAATACGAAAAAAACGTTATATTTAAATCGAATATTATTACGTATATTATGAAATCCGAAAAGAAATATTAGTTTTTGATACGTAAAATATAAAAATAATTTTACCGATAAATTTATAAAACTATTTAATAGTGTAAATTTCGAACCGTTTATAATTAACTTGAAATTTAAAAAAATATAAAAAAAATTAAAAAATATTTAAGATTTAATTAAAGTAATTATTAAAAAATAGTTTTATTAGATTTTTTTTATGCGGGAGAAAAGGCGTTTTTTTAATAACACCTGTTTTTCGTTATTTAAAAAAACGATTACGGTATTTTTTTTATAATTACCCGAAAGTATCCGTTTATTTATTAATTTTAAGGTTTTAACCTTTTATAAAATTATTTATTTATATATAACTATAACTTTTTACGTTAACTTTTACTTAAAGGCGTTAATATTTTATTTATAACTTATAATTAATTAATATCTTTTAATTAATTAGAAAAAAACCTTTATTTAATGGCTTTTTATAAAAAAGATTTAAAAAATAATAATTTTAATTATTTATTATTAATGCTGTTAAAAAATAAACCCGATTTTTAAAGCTGTAAAATTTTCAACGTAATAAATTAGTATATATAAAACGTTTTTATATATTAACGTTTAACTTAGTTTAAAATGTTTTGGAAAAAGTAGGCCCCGTATTCGGGGACAGTTACGAAAAAACGGTATAACGAAAAGGCCGGTTTTTTGGTATAATAATTAATTACGTAGCCTTATTTCAAATAAGAATAATAAAAATAAAAGTTTAAATCTTATAAAAACTAAAGTTTTTAATAACTTTTTAATAGATTTTTTAAAAGTTTTAAATTTGATTTTGGAAATTACGTAGATAAAGTTATTTAACGTAAGAGGGCGTATTAATAATTAATGCTTTTAAGTGCTTACGACTAGTACATCTAGGCTGTAAATGTTATTTAAAATAGCTTTTGTCCAGGAATTATCCTTTATACAGTTAAACGTATATATAAGGGCGATCGCCCTTAGACTTTTTCAGTCTTTCCTAGAATAACTATGCGTACATTGCCAGAATTCTGTATTTAATTACTGTAACTGCTAATAATAAGGTTAAAATTAATAAACATTTTATAAATATTAAAATTGGAATTTAATTATAAAACGCTTATATTTAGTTATAATATTTTATATTTTATTTTAAAGACGTAGTTAAACGGTAGATACGCCCGAACCGGTTTTTCTTATAATTTATAAAAGTAAATCCTTAATTAAAAGAAAGGATTATTAATTAAATTATTTATTTAAATATAACGTATTATATAAACTCGCGAGCTAAATAAGCTCGCGAGCCGTTTTTTGGCACCTTATAACAACTAATTTAAATAACTTAATTATAATATATTTATTTAATTTAAATCGATTATATTCTCTGTCGCTAACCGTATATTAAATTAGGTCGGGGAGACTCAGTCCTGATTAGTAGGTATCCGATGAGAAGGTTACGGGCAAGTACATGGTTAAAGTAATATACAAAATAACGCAAATCTGTATTAATCGGTGTTAAAACCGTAGAAAGAGAGTGTCGACGATGATGAACAATAATAGGGTTGCGCCCGAAGAAAAAGAGCTTTTAAAAATACTTTTAAAACTAAGTGGGATTAATTAATTAATTCCGAAGTTAAGTCCTTGAACCTTATATTATTTTAACCCTTTTTTTTTACGATAGAGTTCGTTTTCGATTTATTATGAGAAATAAATGATAATTTAACGTAAATAATTTCCTAACGTTACGAATATATAAAAACCGGTTAATTAATTTAGATCCGCCTTTGCGGTTTATTTTCTAACATTTTTAATTTAGGATTTTGTTTTTTTTGTTTTGTTAATTTCTTTTTTTGTTTGGTTTTTATTTAATTTTTTTATGCTTTATTTTTAAGAGGATCGTTATTGATCGATTTTTTATACTTTTTTCAGTTAGGTTATTTTTGGATAAAGTAGGGTTTTAGTCGTTTTTTAGTATTTTTATAAGTATTTCCTATTTATTTGTATAGCGTTATGTATTTTTTTCGTAATATAATCTTAGTACGTTAATTATTAAAAGGCGGACGTGGTATATATTTAGCTTTAAAATCGTAACAGGTTTTAGGTAAAGGTTATTATAATCGAGATTTGTTAGAGAAGGAAGGGTATGTTTGCTTAACGGAAATATAAGGAATATATGGAGATGAAAAACGTGTTAATAATAATTCGAATTTTTTTGAAATAGGTAATAAACGTTTATCCGGTTAGTAGTGCTTAGGTACCTTTTTGTTTTTTGCTTTTAGATGTAGTTTTAAGTATTTTTTAATTACCGTAATAAGGTTATTAATTATGTTTATTTCGTTTTGTAATTTCTTTTTTGTTTTTTATTACGGTAGATTTTTAACGATAATATAGAAAAAATAGGTAATCTAGGTTTTATAAGTTTATTTTTTAATCTGTATTAAAATTTTGGTTTTTGTAATATAAACTGGTAAATTATTAAGATTAATTTGTTTTTATCCGTTATGGTAAAGTTGTAATATCTTTTTAATTCGGTTTTTAGAAAAGGTAATATTAAATAATATTAGGAGATGTTTTAATTGGATATATAAGATGTTTACTTAGTAATTATAGGTTTTATTTTCGTCGACTTAAATGGTATTATATGTTATAATTTAAACGAAATTTAAAATAGATACCCGAATTGTAACTTTTAACTTTTCGTCTATTGGGGTATAATATCGACGGGTAATAAAATAACTAGTTTTAAAAATATATACCAATTTATCCTTAATAAAACCATAGGTAATAAAATGTATTAAATTAGTAATATTTTTTAATTAAAGGTATTTTTTATTATTTAAGAGTATAAGGGTTTTTTAAAAAGGTGTAATAATAACGTTATATTAAAGCTTAACTTTATTTTTAAATTTAAAAAGTACTCTTAATAGTTTTCAAAGTTTGGTTTTTTTTATATCAAAAAAAGTAATAGGAAAGGATCGATTAAATTTTAAATAAGGTGTATGCTAGGAAAAGGGGTTAAACCGGTAAAATTTATAATATAATTTTTTTATTATTCTTTTTATATCAATAATATAAAGGATAAGAACGTTAATAATTTAATTAAAATTACCTAACCGAAATTAGTTAATTTTCTTAGCTTTAAATTTAGGGATATAATAAGTAAACTTTACCAAACGTTTTTTGGATAAAAATATTATAATAAACGGTATTAGATTAATTAGAAGGTATAAATATTTATGTAATAAATGTAAATAAATATTTATAGATAAAAGCTATATATATAGGAATATATAAATGTATAAAAGCTAAAGATATAATTAATAAATATTTAAAGCTATATATATATATAAAACGTTAAAAAATAAAATTAAACGGGAAACGTAACTAATTAAAGGAATATAAGGCCTATATAAGCCTTTCTTAATTAAAATTATATATACCGAGGAAATCCTAGGAAATTTTATTTAAAGTAATATAAAAAAATATAATTAACTATTATAACTCGTATAATCAAATATATATACGTACCCTTTTTCGTTTTTATACTTTTTTTACAACTTTTTTTCTTTTATAACTTTATAACTCCTTTTAATACCGATTTCTCCTTCTAACTTTTTCCTTTTAACACTTACACGTTTATATATATATATATTTACCATATTAATTATCCTTATCATAAATTTCCGTTAACCGTTAAATCCCTTTAAGCCTTAAAGTTTCTGCGTAAATAATAACTTAAAGTAATTAGTTAAATTATTAAGATATTCGTCCCTAGAAAGTAAGTACGTTTAAAATAAAGCCGATCTTATTATTAAGCTTAATTATAATTTCCAGAAGTTAGATATTATATCCGCTTATTACAGAGAAAATCTATTAGTATTAAATTTTCCTATTTTCGTTAAATTTACTACTTATCATATTAATAAAATTTTAAAATTTAATCGGGGTATTAAATTTTTATATAACCCTGGTAATGCCTATAAACCTTAAAATCCTATATATTATTAAGTACTTATTTATAATTTAATTCCTTTTTTTTAATATCGGTACCGCAATATAACTTTTAATAATAAAGGAATACCCCTTAAAACCTTAGTTATAAATAACTTTCGGTTACTTAAACCTTATTTTTTTATCCCTAATATAATAAAATCGATCGAAAAAAACCCGGTATTTATTATTAATACCGTAAAGCAGTTTAATACTTATCGATTAATATTTATAATACCTGGTCCTGGTTTTGGAAATATTTTATCATTTATATCTACTCTATCGCCAGTATTTACAATTTATATGCCTTGCATTATTAATCGGTTACCTAAATTTTATATAAATTAAGGAATTTTAGCTTTCCCTTATGTAAAACTCGACGAAACCGATAAACTGCTTAAGCACTAGGATAAATATATTATAATAACCCGTATTATTTCCAAGCATTTCGAGGTAAATTTTTTTTTGCTTTATACGATAATATTATACTAATTAATCGCAAATATTAAAAATTATATTAATTACTTTTCCCTTTAATTTAATAAAAAATTAATACTTAAAATGGCAAATTATTAATACAAACTTCTGGAAAGTAATTAATACGCAATTTCCGATCGCTAAAATGCTTATTTTTAAAGGTAAATTTAAAATAAACATTATTTTTATTAAAATTAATTACGTAAAGCTTACGGGTTAATTTATATTATTGCTAATTAAAAACCCTTAATATATTAATAGGCTATTTATTTAAGTATTTAAAATATTTAACCTGATACTTTATAAACTATACGAAAAACGATATTACGGTTTAAAAACTTTTAATTAATTTAGCATATTTCCTTTTTTTAATTATTAATCGATTTTAAGTTTCGTTAAAAATTTTTGTAATAATTATATTAAATCTATTAAAGGTTACAGGTATATATTTAAGGATAATTAATTTAAAGTATTTAGAGCCAATTTTAAAAAAAAGCTGCAGGTCGTTAAGGATTTAAACGATAATAACTATCCGGTATTTCAGGAAATCACCGGAAATAAATTTTAAATATTACTTAAGGATTATATTACCGATTTTATTTATATAATTTTTCAATCGGTTAAAAAATTTTTTTTCGGCCAATAGTAAAATTATCGGGTCCCGGTAAAGTAATAAAATTGCTCGGAAATAATATTTCTATATTTTAATTTCTCGCAATTAAACGCATTAATTTCCTTTTTCTAATTAATTAATTATTTTTATTTATATCTTTATCGTCCATAATAACGTAACCTTTTAATTAACTATTTAAGATTTATATTTTAATATTCGTTTTTATAAGTTTTAAAACTTTAAGTTATTAATTTTTAAATAACTTAACATTTTTTATAACCGTATTTTCCTTTATTCCCTTTAATTAATCGGGTAATAATTTTATCTAATTATTTTTTTATAAATCGATCGGTTTTTAATATCCTTTTTTATTTTTTACAAATTACTTTAATTTATTAACAAAAAAATTTCCCCGCAATAATATCCTATTAATTTCCTTTAATCGGTAAATACTTTAATTAATAATTTTATTAATTAAATACGGTTCAATTTAACAGTATTTAAATTTTACATTTTTAAACATATCTATATATCATAGCATATCATATAATAATACCAGGTCGTCCACTTTTAAAAATTTATCCCTTATCTTATTACGGTCCTTATAATTAACAAATTTAACAGCTTTACGTCTCTATTTGCTAATAAACCGAATAACTTTAACCACATTTTCTGTTTTCTTTTCCAAAAGTTAAATCCGCTATAAAATTAATTTTGCTCTTAGAGTATTTAAATCCCAGGTTATAATCCTTTATATCGGCAGCACCGTCTTAATCGGTTAAAAGGCTTTCTATTTATACAGTAATTTATAAAAACTTAAGTTATAACTTATTATAATAATGTTATCCGTAAAAACCATTTTAAATAAAAGCTTAACCCATTTTTTACTAATATTATTTATCGCTTTTATTAAAACTTTTACAATTAATATATATTCTTTTTTAATAAACCCTTAATACCAAATAACATAAACCGCGCTTTTCTTCCGTTTAACACTTAACGTAATATAAGCTTTAATAACCTTACCCTTATTTTCGAAACTACCGTTTATTTTAATCTTAATCGGAATACCGTACTAATAAAAAATATACTTCTTTAAAAACTTCCTAATCGCTACTAACGTTACCAATCGCAAAGCCCTAACCTCCAAATAATTAAACAATTCGCACTTAATTTCGATAGTAACTTTATAACCATTATTATCGGACATAAATTACATATTGATCACCTAAATAATAACTATGTTAATAAGTTACAAAAAGCTATAACTCTTTTCGAAACGTCGATCAACTGCTTTTTAATATTTAAAGTACGTAAATATCGCCTTTCGAACATATCTATATATACCTTGCTAATAATAAAAAGCTGTTATACGGTAATAAGTTAAATTTTTACCTTTATAACCGGATTCTTCGTAATATTATATAATTACTAATTAATATTTTTACTCGGTATTAATAACCTTATAACTGTTATACTACTTATTTACCTTATACTAAAAAATACCGTTTTAAACAAAATGCTTTAAAGCCTTATTTTTAAAAGCCGGTTTTTTTTTGGAGTAATATTAAATCGATTAAAAAACTCCAGCGCCGTTAAAAACTTTGCATATTTTTATAATGTTTCCGACTAATTTCTAATAAAAAGTCCTTATTTCTAAATAAATTTATAAAATTTAAAAACCGTCCCGGTTATAATCAAATTAAACCGAATAACGTTTAATTAAATATTAATAAAATTATTAATTTTTTCCTCCTATTAATCGTTTAACGTATTAAAAGGCCTAAGTAAAATCCTAAATAAATTATCCGTAATTATATTTTTTTTATTAGAAACATATTTAATTTCGAAATCGAACTATTTTATCTAAACGATTTATTAGGTAAGTAAAATTCTAGGCAAAAAGTTTAATAAGTTATTAATTTAAGTTACCAAAAACTTAATATTAATATCTAGCTTAAATTGGATTCCGTAAATATAGTTTTAAAATCGTTTTAAAATTTTAAAAATAACTTAATATTTTAGCTTGCTAATATTATAATTTAGCTCGGTTTCTTTCTAGATATTACTTTTAAAATATACGGGATATTTAACATTATTAATTAACTGGCTTAAAATACCTTTAAACTTTCTTTTACAGAAATCGATTTTTACGATAATTAACCCTATATCAAAACTATAATCTAATATAATTAAAGTTAAAACTGTCGTAAACGCTTTCTTTAAAATCGATATAGCAAAATCCTAATTATAAACCCAGATAAACGGCGTATTTTTCCGTAATAACCGTATTAACGGGTTAACTATTATAGTATAATATTTAACAAGAATCCAATAATAAATGGTAATCCTTAAAAAAACTTTAATTTCCGTAATATTTTTATACGGTTTAATTTTTAGGATTTTTACCATTTTAATATTATCGGGTCGACGACCATTCGTTCCGTAAAAAAATCCGATTATAACGGTTATCTTTTAATATTACTGCAATTTCTGCATACTAATCGTAACGCCGGCTAACTCGTAATTTAAAAACGTTTTGTTAATATTAACAATATATTTAAAAATAAACTTTCTAATTTTAAGAAAAACTTTAACCTCGTTATACCGTATTTTCGTTTTTTTAATTTTAACGTTATCTATAAATAATTAAATTATTTCGGATATTAAATTAATAAAAATTTTTCCGATAACGTAATAAAAATAAGTTACGGAATTAATAAATCTTATAGGTAAACTTATTATTTTAAACAATTTTAACGGTATTAAAAATGTTATATAATCTTTATTAATAGGAATTAAAATAACCTAATTATATCCGGAAAAAAAATTTATTAACGTTATTAGAAAATATATAGTAAAATTTAAAGAAAACTCGTTATAATTTTTTGGTATAAACGTATTTCGTAACGTAATAACGTTTAATTTAATTACGAAATTAATTAATCGCAAATTACCATCTTTCTTTTAAACGAAAAATTAAGCATTTTTATATATAATATAAAACTATTCGAATATACCTTTTTAAATCCAAATTTGTAGCACGTCGATCAATTTATTTTTTATATTAATTAATACTTTTATACCTTTAATTTACTATACCTTATAAAAGATCGTATAAATTTTATAAAAAAGCGTAATATAATTTTTAATTTTTCCGTATTCCGGTTATTCCTAAATTAAAGCAGCTTTTTTACGAAATAGCATTTTTTAAAGAAAACTTTCTTTATACAGGTAAATTTGTTACTTAATTAATTAAATATTATATTTAATTATTTTTTGGTAAAACGTATACTGCGTTTTATAATAAAAAACTTAGGAAATAGAGTTATTAATAAAGTACCGAGTTTATTATAATATTTACCGTTTTAATTAATAACTTATTAGCTTTTAATAAATTTTTTGTTTTTTTAATTTAAGTTTCCGGGTAATATAAATCTATCGGAAAGAACATAATTAATAAAGATAATTTTTTTTTATTTCAGCTTATATATAATATTAATTTATATAATTTTATCCTTTTCGACTTTATTACGTATTTTATTTTATAAAATTTTATATAGGATATATAAAAATTCTTTATTATTAAGCTAATATAAAATAATATTTCCTAGTTTTAACTTATTACCGATAATTTTTTAAATAATAATATAATCCTAATTAATATATATATTGCTAATTAAAAAAATATAAAAGCTTATAATAAATTCGTTAGTTCCTTTATTTATAAGCTTGTTTTCGCTAGTAAAGCGGCTTATAAATTTACCGGCTACTTTTTTCCAAACTTATTATTTATACAAATATTACAGCTAACTTATCTTATAAATATTAAAAAGATAATAATTTTTAAAAAGCCGAACTTTAAGGTTTTTTTTATTATTTCCGGATTTATATTTAAAGTTATTTTCGACTTTGTTATAAAGTTAAATTCTAATATTAATAGCTACGCCGTATGGTTATCGTCGACAACAAAAAGAAAAATAATAATTAATCTGCCGGCTAATTAAATAAGGGTTTTAATTATGCCTTTAAATTAAGTTTTTTTTTAAAAGTTAAAATTTATAAACGATACCTAGGTTTATTTCATTATTAACCCGTATTTTTTTATATAGAACGTAACGATAATACTAAATTCGGTTCCGGTATTAATAACGTTATTAATTAAATTTTTATTGCCTTTATAACTTACTCTAATTACAAATCTAAATAACGGGGTAATAAATTCGGCTGGGCTGTACTACTATATTAATAAAACGCTGGTTTTATTTTTGTTTTCGGTTTTGTACTTAATATTTAAGGTAAAAATCTTAAGGTTTTATTATCTTTCTACCGGGGCGGCGTTATTTCGAATTTCGGTTTCGGTTATCTTAATTATTTCCTTACTTTTATAATTAAGTATTTTTAGTACCTTATTAACCATAAAATTTTTAAAAACTTTGTTAAAGTCCGGACAGGCTTTTATTAGGTCGGCCTAGGTAATTTTAAACTTTTTTTTAACGTTTTCCTAAATCCTCGTTTCCCAGAATTTAATAAGGTTTTTATTAATTAAACCGCCGTAATTAATAATATTATCCGTTTAAATACCGGTATCTATGTTTATAAATAAAGGTCCATTTTATATAATCTTATTATCGTCGATCTTGCTTTTTTTTATACCGTTACTAAATTCCTTTTTTTCGTTAATACGTTTAGTTATTAAGATATTAATAAAAACAAAAAGCTAATTAAAGTTATCGATTTCTAACGTACGAATTTTTTCTAGGTAACGGGTACCTTTAACCTCTACAAAATCACTTTATAATTATTTACGTAATAAAATTTTTCTATAAAACGGCTATCTATTTTTAACGATAAAGTTAATAAAGTTAATCTCGGTAACCCGGTTTTAATTAATAAAAGCCTTTTATTTATTAAGCTTTAAAATTATAATAAAACGTAACGGTTTAATAATATTAAACTATACCTTGTTTTTATCGATACTAAAATTGCAATTATCCGGATTTTTTATAATACCTTGTCGCCGATCAAAATACTGCATTTTCTTTCGGTAATAATTAAGAAAACTTAGTAAGTTATGTATTTATTTAAAAACTTTTTTCCAGATAAAAATCCGGGCGTTAACCGCTTAATACTTAAAGATATTCGGAAACTAAATAATATCTATTTTGGTCCAATCGTCTTTAAATTTAAAATAAATTATAAAACTGTCGTTATCGAACGAAATTAACCCTGTATTTTTCATATTTATAAGTAATTTGCAGCTATATATAAAATATCCGTTTTTTTAAATAAAACCAGTAAATATTAGGTTTAAAGTTATTATATCTACTACTTCGTTACCTTTAATAACTACTTCGATAATTACTATAATAACCATTTCGGTTACGGTAAAGGATTTCCCGTTTAAATTTATCCGGCTAAAAGCTTATTATATTGATTAAAAGGTTGGTACCGTAATTTTAAGCTTAAGGTAATTTTTATCCTAATAGGGCGTAATACTAAGAAATCCGTAAAGCCTTTTTATTCCTTATTTCTTTTTTAAAAGTTTCTAAGTTCTAGATCTGCCGGACCTATGCAATCTTTAATTTCTGGAACATATTCGTAATATTAAATATTTAATTAAAGTGGCCAAATAATGCCTATTTTAAACTGGGACTCCCTAAACGTTAATATTTCGTTTTTTGTTACTGTAATAAATAAAATCGATCCTTTTCTATATAATTAAAATTAAAACGGATTTCCGATTATTTTCTATATCCGTTATAACGTATTAATCCAGTTTTGTTAAACGTTTAATCCCTGATTAATATTAAAGCCTTATCGTAAGATAATACGTATAAATCCTTAAGCTTTATAAAGGAATTGTTTAAAAATTTTTCGAAATAATTAACTGAAAAACCTTTAAGTAAACTTTTAATATATTGGTTTTTATTAATCATTTTCTTTTTTAGCTTAACCTTTTTAATAATATCCCGGACCTTTATAATATACTTTAAATAATATTTATAAACGTAATCAAAAATATTACGTTAAACCTGCTTTATTAAAGCCTTTAGCCGGTCCTTAACAGTCCGAATTTGTTTAATGTTTTAAAGTTTAAAAATTCCTAGGATATTTGTAATAATATCGTCCCATTTAATAATTTTTTCAAATATAGCCTTAATTTGGTTTTTTATTTTCGGGTTATTAATTTAATAAAAAAATTTAACGATTATATTAATATTTTTAAACTTATACTTCTTAAATAATTTATAAATACCTTTAAACTAATCAATAATTTTAATACTTAAAAAACGAAATTTAAAATAAATAAATAAATCCGAAAAAACTATAAAAAATATAATCTTATTTATTATGTTATTAAAGAAACCGAAATCCTTATAATTAATAGGTTCCACGGACGTTACCTTTAATATTAACATTATAAATCCAATAAATAATTCCGAAAAAGTTTAAACTAACGGAATTTTTCGTCCTTTAAATATTTTAACAATAATTTTAAAAATACTTAATTCTTTTGCAAACTTTAATAATCCGATCGGATTACTTGGGGGCTTAGCTTTATTAATTTTGTTTTTGTCTTATAATTCCTTTAATCGGTATTAAATAGTAACGTTCGAAACAGGGTTTTAATCTTTTTTACGAAGGAATTCCGATATTAATACTAAGCTTTACGGTTTTATTTATATAACAATTTTTAAAAGTTTCGAGGTTTTTTTAGTAAATCGGTTAAAATCAAATTTAAAAAGTTAATTACTGTAAGCAATTTTTTAATTTTTTAAATCCAAAAATACCGTTTTAGTAATTAAATTATACTTAAGCATAAAGTAAATAATAACTTTTAAAGTTTTTTTTAAATATATTTTATAATCATATCGTAACCTAAAAATAATTTTTTTTTTTTAATTTTAAACCAAATAATTACCTTTTAATTAATACGTCGTTATTTTTTAAATCTAGCTAAAATTAGCTTTATCGCGGAAATTAATACCTTTATTATTATTTTAACCGTTTTAACACTTAAATTAAATATAAATAGTAAATTTTATAATACTTTACTTAATAACGTCCATATTAAATACCGATTAATTAATAACAAACAAATTCAAATATTAATACTCGGCGGTTATATCGGCTTTTTCGTATATTATTAAGGAATATTATTTTTTTTTATAATTCTTTTTTTAAAACCGAAATACTTAACCTTACAAACCCTTTCCGCTTTTTACTTAAATTTATAATCCGTTTTATATTATTAACCATATCGTTAATCCTATTACTTTAATCTTTTAATTTCGTTTAAATACGTAACTTTTATCGCTAATTACTATAAATTTTTCGGTTAATCTTTATCTTTACCAATAATTTTCGTTTACTTTTATCCTATTATATAAACTATTTTATAATAAAAATTATCGTTTAAATTTTGCAATTAATCCAAAATAAATTAATCAAGTTATATTCTATTACTATCGCTCTTACTTATATTTTCCTGCTATCGATCAAAAAAAATTCTGTCTTATAATAAAATATCATATCCTATTTAGTAATTTTTTATTAATCGCTTGTAACTAAAGTTAACAATATTATCGTTTCGTATTACTATCGTTTATATCGTAACCATATATCTTTTAAATTACCATTTTCGTAATTATAATCGTTTATTACTTTCCGTAACTATTTTAATCGGAAATTTTCTAATTAAAGTTTCGTTTACTTCGACTTTTTAACGAAAAATCTTAAATTATTTCGGTAACTAACTAAAACTAATCTTCTTACCGAAAACATTAAATAAATTAGATCGGGAAAACTTAATCCTAATTAATAAATATCCAATAAAAAAATTACGGATAAACGCATAATTAAAACAATATATAAAATAACGCAAATCTGTATTAATCGGTATTAAAACCGTAAAAAGAGAGTGTCGACGATAATAAACAATAACGGGGTTACGCCCGAAAAAAAAAAGCTCCTAGAAATACCCTTAGAACTAAGTGGAACTAATTAACTAGTCCCGAAGCTAAATCCCTGAACCCTGTACTATTTTAATATATAGTTTTAAATCAAATGTACGTATTATATTAAGCCTTATTATAAACGTTATATTGTTATTCCTTCCTTTAAACGTTTATATAACCGATTACCCCCTGACGTATTTAAGTTAATATTACCCCTATTTCGAAAGTATTAAAGTTTATTAACTAAAAAACGATTAACGACCGATTTCTTTATTTATATACGCAAGCGTTTTTTATTCGGTTTTAATACGTAGAAGATATGTTGTATCGGAGGGTTATAGGGTTTTATTATTAAACGCGTTATAAGGCTGTAAGGTAAGACTATAGAGTTTGTTATAAGGCGCGTCGGAAAGCGCGTATCGAAAGGCGCGTTATAGTATTATAAAATTTATCGGAGTAATAATTCGATTTTATATTAAAATAAAAAATTCCAATAAAAAAGGATATTTATTATATACGATAAACAAATTTTTTAACCGTTAAAAAAGGTAATAGTAAAAACGCGCTATTAATAGTAGTCGTCGTATACGAAATAAAGAGAAAAAATAGTAATGTAACGTCCGTAATAAGACTTAATATAATGCGTGCATTTATTCCAGAGTTGTAAATACGGTTAGCGACAAAGAATATAGTCGATTTAAATCAAATAAATATATTATAGTTAAGTTATTTAAATTAATTATTATAAAATGCCAAAAAACGGCTTACGAGCTTATTCAGCTTACGAGCTTATATAATACGTTATAGTTAATGTTTATAAAAGTATTATAGCCCAATAGCTCAATGGTCGCGAGCCTGGATATCTCTTTTAATTGCGACAGGCTTAAGCACCCTGTTGCAATTAATCGCAAAAGATTGCTGGTTCAAATCCAGCTTAGGCCACCGTTCCTCTAGGTGGCGCCAGCCTAAAGGAGCTAAACCAGTTGGGGCTTCGGCTCCGCCACCGTATCGGCGACAATTAAAGGGTGGCTAGGGGCTTTAAAACCAGTCACGATTAGGGGCGTTAGAAACTAATCAATCAATCGGGTATATCTATCGTCAATTACCGTATTACATAACCCGCATTGCGTTTTTCCGGCCCTTGGCCAAAAAGGGACGGTTTTTAAAGAGGTACTCCCCGGTTGCGTTTATACAGAACCATTTGTGTACGTATATATAATAAACGGATCAACTTGTACATAACTAGATACTACAATAGCACTTTACCTTATATAAAAGTATTATATAAGAAGTATAAAATAAATATAAGGTTTATATAATATATTACGAAATATAATATATGTAATTAAATAATTAATAATAATAAGTTATAAATAAAAATAAAATCTTTTTTAATAAAAAAATTAATTATTAAAAAAATATTATCTTATAGTTAATATTATATAAATAATTTAATAATAAGCTATAATAATAATTATAAATATTAAAAAAATCAAATTTTTAAATAATAGTATTACAAGTTAAGGTATAATAATATAAGTTATTTATTTTTAAATTTCAATTTTAATTTTTTTTTACTTAAACCAGATACTATTTTTTACTAATTTATTTATATTTAATCTCTCTTTAATTAAGGTATAGGAACTAATAGATATAATTAAATAATAGGTAAGTTAAATTTATAATAAATTAAGGGTATTAATATGTATATTATATTATAAATTAAGAATTTCAAAGGTAATTTTATTTTTAAAGATTCTACTAATTACTATTTAATTGGATGAGGAATTTTATTAAATATTAATAATATTATTATATTTAATATTTCATTTTATGCGAGGTCGTTAGGTTCAAGCCGTATTATCTAGGCTGAGCTAAACACACGAAGTAATTACACCATTAATCAACACGATAAATACTCTACCCAGTATTTTCGAACACGGCAACTATTAATGGATTTTACGGTGATAATAGACTGTACGCCTCGGTTACGAAGAGCCTTATAATATTTTATTTTATATAGTATATTTTTAATATAATGTTATATTATTTAGATTAACAAGGAAAAGTTTACAAGAAATTTTATTACTGTATTTAAAAGTGTTATAATACTTACTAATATTATTTTCGAATTTAAAAACATATTATTTAAATAAATTAATAAAAATAAGAGGTATAAAGAAAGCTAGAAACTATTACAAGAATTAAATTGGTTATTTATTAATAAAAATTATCTTTATAAGTTTATAAAAACTAATTTATTATAAATACATTTACAATAATATAATTAACATATTATATATATATAAATAACGTTAACTAGGTTTAAGCCGTACTATTTAAGCTAAGTTAAAAATATAAAGTAATTATATTAATAATTAATATAATTAATACTATACTTAATATTTTTAAATGCGGTTACGATTATTAATTTTTACGGCTAAAATAAATTATATAGCTCGGTTACGAATAGCTTTATTCCGAAATTTAACGTATAATGTTCATATACTTCGATTTTAATAAACTTTATAAACTTTAGCTAGTTTAATAAAGGGAATGTATTTAAAAATAAATAATAACTTAAAGAATAGTAAATCTTTCGGAATAAACTTTAAATTGGTAGAAAATAAATACTTCGTATCTCTTTATTAATTTTACCACTGTTTTCACTTTTACCGATTTTACAACTTTTCAATTTTAATTATTTAAAATAAATAACATATATATATTATATCTGAATATAAAATATTACTATTTCGTATTTTCGGAGTTTTAGCGGATACAATTTTATTTACGTTACTTAATTTAAATAAAATAATCGGGTAATTAGAATTTATTAATATTATGATTAATATTAATAACTTTTCCGTAAAAAAACGAAGTTTGTTTTTAATTTTTAAATACGATCTAATTTATAGTGGTGAAAATAATCTATTTTTATATTAACTTAACCTAGGAAATATCTCATTTATAAAAGAATTATTAATAAAATTAAAGAATTACGAATAATAATTCGTCCGGATGCCCCGGATTACTAAAAATGTCTAGAACTTTATTAAGAATTATCGTCGATAAAAGCAGGACTAGGTAGTTTAAAGTTATCTTTAAATAAAACACTTATAAAAAGGTTAGATTGAAACAAAGTCTAGTAACCGAGGTAATATAATTTATTAATTTATTTAATTAAGTTATACGGTTACGTCTCTTTTAGGGAGATATATATATTTATTAACTTTAAAAATAAGTTTAAAAAGATTTTTTAAAAACTATACCTTTTAAAAGGCCGTATAAAATTTCGATTAATAAAAGTTTTTAATATAATAGTAATTTTAAAATTATATATATAATTTAATTAATTAATTTTTAAAGGCTTTAATAGTAACTAGTTTTAAAGCTATTGGCTATTTAATTGTCGCCGATGTAGTAACGAAACCGACGCTATAATTAGTAGTATTTTTCTAAGCAGGCGCTATTTAAAAAATAACGTTTTTAAGTAGATTCGAACTAACTGGCTTTTTACGATTAATTATAATTAAGTATTTAAGCTTGCGATAATGAAAAAGGAACTACTTAGGCTGGCGATTATTAAGATATTAAAACTTATATTTTTAAATAAAACTTTTTTCATAAAAAGCAGGAACTTTAAAAGAGAAAACTCTAATTTTTATAAATATAAGGAAATTAAAGCTATACAGTAGTTTTTAAGAAAATAAATTTATTATATATAAAATACAAATATAGTATTGATTACTCTTAATTGCTAATAATTAAGAATAATTATAATAAAAATATTAAAAAAGAAAAATAATAATATTTATTACTTATTAAATAAATAATTAATTTCTAATATACTTAATATATTAAAACCGGGTAGAAAGGTTTACGTATTCAAATTCAATGTATATTTAATTATTAATATTCTTTCTATTATCTTGAATTAATATAAATTATAAAAGCATAACAGAATAATAAATTTTAATAATATATCCGTTTACATAGTGACGTATTTTATAAGTGGGCGAGATATATACGTAACAAAGTTAATTATTTTCAACTTTTTTATCTTGTAATGTTTATTAATAATTTTTACCCTTTATAATATAAAACACTTTAGTAAAAAAATTAAAATAAATTTAATTATTTGAATTAAAACCTAAATCCTGTAATATAATTTTAATAAGTGATATTTTATGGGTAATGTTTTTGCATTTGCTTTTATAAGTATAATATAATTAATACGTTTAAATTAATAATACTTTTAATTTACGAAGATTATCGTTAATACAAAAAGTTTTTGAATCGCTCGTATTTTTATTTCCTATTAATATATTAAAAATACAGCAAATTTATTTTTTTACTACCTAATAATTTATACTAGCGTGAATTAAATATTTAATTTTATTAAATAGTATAGAAGTTTAAACTAGGTATACTTGGAAAATAAATTATTAAAAAGAATTTATATAAAATTCTAAAAATATTACGTAAGTAATTTAAATTTATTTAAGTTATAAATATTAAATGCAATATTATAAAAAAGGATATTAATAATTCTAATAAAATAAAATTTTAAGGGAAAGATTTTATCATAATAAATAACATAATAATTATAAGGAGAAAATATAAATAAATTAAGTTTAAACTTATTTAAGTATTTTGATAAATATATTAAAACGCTTCATTATTTTTAAGAATTACGAAAATCATTATTAAATTATTAATATTTATTTATTTTATATATTTATTTATTATATATCGAAAGTTTATAATGCGTTACGTTATTTACATAATTAAAAAGCATTATATCGCCGGCTGTTATACTACGTTTAAAGTTGTTATAATAACTGATAATAATAAACCGGGATATATAAATATTTTTTTATTTATTTTATTATAATTACTTTTAAAATAAAGATTTTCTTATAATTTTTTAATAAATAAATAGACTTAATTTAATTACGGAATAAATTCTTATATCATGTTAATTTAAGAACTACTATTAAGTTTTCAAGCTATTTAATAATATTATATAATATAACCTTAATTTTAAATTAACTAAATCAGCCGGATTTTATTATATATAATAATTATACTAAGATATTATATAAAGTACTTAATGATTATAACAGTAATAACTCTCCCTAAAGGAGACGTAACCGCGGAACTAAATTAAACAAATAAATAGATTATACTATCGATTGCTAAGTTTTACTAAACCTTAACCTTCTTACAGGTAATTTTAAATTGCCCAGTTATGCCCCTATCGACGACCATTCTTAACGAAATTCTGGATAGTTTTCGTAATCCGGAACAGCCGGATAAATTATCGTTCGTAATTTTCCAACTTATATCGATTTAAAAGTTAAATTTCGACGTTTTTAAACTTGTTATC
The DNA here is from genome assembly GCA_004155055.1 of Monosporascus sp. CRB-8-3. Taxonomy (NCBI): domain Eukaryota; kingdom Fungi; phylum Ascomycota; class Sordariomycetes; order Xylariales; genus Monosporascus; species Monosporascus sp. CRB-8-3. The sequence goes on from QJNZ01000448.1 coordinate 71,403, forward strand.
GTTATCCTTTAATTTTATTAGTAATTCTTTTTAAAAGCCGGATATTTTTTAATATAAATTTATATAAAAATTAAGTATTTTTACCGTTTAAAATTAAATTATATCCGAAAATTAAAATTACAACTCGATTTCTTTTTAAAAAGTTCTTAATATCGATAAAAATGTTAATATATTTTATTTAGCCGATTATTTTATTTAAGTCGGGTAATTTAATTAAGATTATTTCTGTCGAGATTCCGGAGGTAAGGAATATTAAGACTTTATATTCGGATTTAGCCGGCATATTTTCGCTATTTTAATTAATAACGGTTAAAAAGTTTTAAGATTAATCAAGGTTAAAAAAAACAACTAATCTGGAGTTCCTAACTCTTTTTCTAGCTGATATCTGACATTTTTAATTGTAAGACTGGCGAAGGGTCGTAAAGCTACCTTATAAGGACTTAAAGTTTACCGCGAAAAGCTTAATATCTTTTAAGTTATTATCTAAGATTCCCTTTACTAAACTAATTAAAGGGCATAAGGTTTATTAAAGTCGAAGTTTATCAATATTACGTAATAATCGGTTTCGGAACAAAGTTTTTCGCAACCGAGGTATAATTTATCGTTACCGTAAAAACTATTAATAATTACCGTATTCGAAAATATCAAGTGAAGTATTTATCGTATTAATTATTAATATAATTATTTCGTATTTTTGGCTTAGCCTGGATAATACGGCTTAAACCTAATGACTTTATATAATAGTAATAAATTTACGTTATATTTATACCGTTCCCCGCGTTTTTAATTTCGTCAAACTAAGAATTCTTTGTTTAATCGATAAATTTCCTTCCCTTTAATTTTTTCTTTTATTTAAACTTAAGTAAAATCTTAAAAATTTAAAGAGCTGGATAATTTTTATTATAATGATACTTAATAGAATTAATTAAAGGTTTAATTTTAATTAGTAATATAGATATTGTATTACTTTACTATAATCAAACTTTTGATAACGTTTTTTATAATAAGAAATACAATAATTATGAATGTAGAAAACCGTGAGGAAATATAAAAAAAAATTAAAAATATAAGTAAAACTTTTCTGTTAAACTTTGTTTTTATTTATTATTTTTATCGAAAAAACCATTCGTTTTATTAATTCGCCGACCGCCTTCTTATACTTGTTAAGGAAATATTATAAACCAAAACGATTAAATACTATTTAATTAATATTTAATCAAATTAAATACATAAATTAATATATTAAAATACATATTAAAAATTCGACTTTGTAATTTTTAATAATTAAAGTCGAAAGTTTTTATAACCTAAACGATCTTAATATATTTTATCTATTTACTCCTATTTTATTACTATTATTATTTTATTACAATTTATCTTTCGGTAAATAATTCTATTTACTCGTTATATATGTTAAACATTTTATGTCATTACGTTATTTACAATTTTCAAAGTAATTTTATCATCGGTTTTTATAATATATTTAATACTATCATAATAATCGATTATACTAAATAGGAATTTATAAAAACAGTATTTATTATATTTTAATTTTATATTATATTTTACTAATTAAATGATTTTACTAATTGTTATAATAACTAATAATTCTTTACCTGTATTAATTCAGTTTTAAATTTTACTAAAATTTTTAACAATAGTTTTAAAGTAATATTATAAAAGTTATAATAAAGGAATTTAAAAAGAGCTAAATTAACATACAGATATAAATAATTAATTAGGTTAATCTTTTAGTATGAAATAATATAAAATATTTAGACGAAATTATTTTTTAAAAGAATGTTAAATTTGTAATAAATATCTGACGGTTAAAAATATATATTTCGAGAAAAAAGAAATATTTAGTATAAGAAAGCATTTATAATTAAAAGAATATTTGTTAAAAAAGAAAATCGTATATTACTATTAAATAATATAATACTTTATAATTTTTTTAACGTTCTATTTTATTATAATTTTATATAAGGTCGTTAAGTTTAAGCCGTATTAATTAGGTTAACCTAAAGATACGATATAATTATATTAATTATTAATACGATAAATATTTTATTTCATATTTTCGAATCCGGTAATTATTAATAATTTTTACGAGATTAATAAATTATACGTTTCGGTTACGAAAAACTTTATTTCGAAGCTCATTGTTAAGTTTCTGTAAATACGTAATTTTTCGATTAAAATCGGCTGGGAAGCTTATTTACGTAATGTCGATAAGTTTCGACTTTAATAAACCTTATACTTTTTAACTGGTTTAATAAAGGGAATCTTCTAGAACATAATAATATAAAAGATATTAAATTTTTTATAATGATCTTTAAATCCGTATAAGATAGCTGCTTTACGACCCTTTACTAGTCCTATAATTGAAGATATTAAATATTAATTAGGAAAAAGAATTAAAAACTTCAAATTAATTAATTTTAATTTTAATCGATTTTATAACTTTTCGAATGTTTATTAATTAAAATAACTAAAATATACCCGGTAATTCCTATTATAAAATACCGGTATTTTATAATTATAAATCTTTCACGAAAAACATTTTTAAAGGTTTTTTAAGTTTATAAAACTTTAAAACGAATTAAAAATATCGATATTTCCGTCAATTTAATTAATTCTTTTAAAAGAAAATCGCATTTTATTTTTAAGTTTCGAATACGATTTAATTTATATAAATAAAAATAATTAAAAATTAAACGACCTTATATTAAAAAGTATCCACCGTATAGAAAAATTATTAGGAAAACTAACTATAAACTTTAAAAGGTTTAAAAATTTCGAAATTTAATTTTTGGTTCGATATAAGGAAAATTACGAACGATAGTTTATCCGGTTATTCCGGATTACGAAAACTATCTAGAATTCGATTAGGAATAGTCGTCGATAGGGGCAGAATTAAGTAATTTAAAGTTACTTGCGAAAAGGTTAAGGTTTAGTAAAGCTTAGTAACCGAGATATATAATCTATTAATTTGTTTAATTTTATTAATCGGTTACGTTTTTTCCGAGGAGAAATTATAATTTAAAAAGAAGTTTTAAATATTATTAATAATTTATCATAACTATATATAGTGTTTCTTATAATATTCTTTTAATTTATTTAAAAACTCTATTTTAACGGTTTTAAAGCTATTATTATTATTATTAATATTACTAAGTTCATTTATATTTAAAAAAACCTTTTAATATTAGTTTACGTAAAAAATAATTACCTTTGTAATTACGAATTAAATAATAACCAAAAGTTAATAATAAAATTTAATTTAGTTTTTAAAAATTAATATGTGTCGGTAAATTGTGTTGCATTTTTCAGGCTGTAGTTTTGCGTGTCCTAGTTCTAGTTTCCTTATTTTCAACTAGGGGAGAGGGGGGGGGGGG
>QJNZ01000449.1:0-74734 GCA_004155055.1 Monosporascus sp. CRB-8-3
ACGGGCTTCTCCTATACTGAATTACCCTTGGAAGGCCCATGGCAAAATGATATACGCAGTGGTTGCGTTGTCGCAGCCATGAGGGCGTTCCGGACTTAGCTGACCCCAACCTTCTCATGGCTGCGACGCAACAACCACAGCCCGTACGGCCGAAAGAATTGCTGGACGGGCTTTTCCCATATCAAATATACTAAGGAAGCCCGGTGCACGATAATGCGACCGATGGTTGTGCTGTCGCAGCCATGAGGGCGTTGCGGTCGCCCATATTCTAGACCCAAATTTAGCCGTATTAGCTGTATTTTTAATCAAAAAAAATTGAAAAAATTCCTGTATATATGTTAGCTTATATTGGACGCGTATATAAAGTTTCATACTTATTGGGTTTAAATTGGCTGCGTAACAGTTTTTTTTCTATATAAATCTTTGGATTTTTGAAAGAAATCAAAGGAAAATTGATAATCCTGTTAGGAGCGCAGCAAACGAGACCCCTGTTCGCACAACAACGACTCAGGCCTTGCTCGCTTGATACGGGTGTACGCGCTTTGATTAGCTGAAAAAAAAGTAGTACATGAGCTACAAGCGAGCGAGGCCTGAGCTAGCTGAGGTAACGTATTATCTGAATACGGTATTTTATACTATGGTGTTAGGGGTTAGTTTTCGCATACTGTCAGGTATGTGGGTCATAAAGCCCACCTAGTAATAACCCACCTTGGATTAATATATTTCGCTAAGAAAACCCAATACCCCCTTATTTATAATTTTTATTAATAATATCTTTATCAATATTTAAAGTTATTTTTCAAGTAAATAATTAACGTTAAAGCTATATTTTAAATAATTTAAAATTATAACTTATAAATTAATATAAAGTATATAACTTAATATTTCGTATAACCGCCTTAAATTTCGATAATAATTTAATAACGCGTAAGTATTTTTTTAATTAAGTTTAATAAATATTTTTTAAAAACCGTTTTTTAGATTTTTTTTTAACGTATTTATAAAGATTTTCGTATAAAGGTTTTTTTCGAAATTTTTTTTATTTTTAATATAATTTTTTATCTAGTTTTATATGGTTTCGATTAAATTAAAATCGGGCGAATATATAAATTAAGTTATAACGGGAATATAATAATCGATTAATTTTTATTTCGAAGTTTTTATTATATAATTTAAGGCGCTGTTATATATAAATATAAAGTTATAACGATAAAAATATTATTTGTTAATTTAAAGTTATCCGTCGATTATGGGAATTATATATTTTTAATACGTATCCGCGTTAATTTTTTTTTAATTCTTTTTTTAAAAAATTTTAAGGCCTTTACCGGTTATACCGGAAAAATAATTTTATAATATTTAGCCGTTTTTACGTTAATGTTTTTTTACGATATACGTTTCGTTTTATTTTTCGTTTACGCGGTATATAATGTATTATTTCCGGTAATATCCTTTTATTATTTATGTTTCGTCGGATTATATTATTCGATATTAATTTTTGAAATTCCAGTTAACGTATTTTAAAATTTAAATAAATCGTTTTTATTTATTAGTTTTAAATAAAGGCGGTTTACGGCAAGTAATATAACGGCAGAACCCGAAATAATAAAATATTTCCCGAATAACGTATATTTCGAAAATGCTTATAAATAAATATTAAGATAATTTAAATTAGTTTATTTAGCGGTTAGCTTTTAAAAAGTATACGAATTTAACTAATTTTTTATTATTATTTATTTATATCGCGAAAGTATTTTTTATAAAACTTAACGGTAAAAGTTAAAATTATATAAACGGAATAAATTTAGGACGTTATATAATCTGTTACGATTTTAATTTACTTATAATTTATACGGGCGTTAAAATATAAAGTTTATATTCGTATTTGTTTATCGGTAATAAGGTATATTATATAAATATCTTTCGGGTAAATACCGTATTAAAGGTATTCGAGTTTTATAGAAGTTAATTATAGTGATAATTATTATATCCTAAAAAGGTTGTAACGCGTTATTAATTAAAAGGGCTGTAACGCGTTGGAAAATCAGTGTTAGAGGGTTGACCCCTGTAGAAGCTATACCAAATTTGTATGGCGTGGCTACTAGCGTGGCCCACAGCTACCTGACCCTATGCGAAAACTTTTGCCTGATACCATAGTAGGTATCCTTATGTGCATGTGGGTCGGCGACCAGTCGCCGAGGTTCTGCCGCATCTCTCTGTTTCCTTATATGCTATAGCACCCGAGCCCCTACAAACCTTCCGAAAATATTAATACCGCGTTATTTCCAACGCCGTCGTTATGCGCCTACCGTATACGGCTAGCTTTGTTAATAATATACTTACAATTTCGTCGTCCGGTATCTGTTGCGTAGCCACTGTACCAAAAGATTAAATTCATAAGTACACTCTTATCGGGCTACTTATCTGATACATCTCGAGTGGTAATAACCTTGTTAATTAACGGGTTCCAGATCTCGTAGATAATCGTAGATCGGTAACCAATAGGAAGCTAATCTATGCTTTGGAATTCAGTTTCTGAAATCTCTGTTCCTTTTTCATGGCTGTAATTATTATAGCGTAAGCCATACAGCCGTATATTCGCAAGTAAGCTTATTACGGCTCCCGATTAAATACTGTAATACCGTTTTTATACGTTAAATAAATATAATGAACCCTATATAGGCTTTGCTAAAATAATATATATTTAGATATACGGTTATATAAATATATTATCGCTTTAAAAAATATATAATTAAAAATAAGGGTAATTTAACGCCATTTCCTATCGCAATCGTTTTCTTCTTAATTACATCCCCTAAACATTTTATACCCCCGTTTTAAACCTAGATATACGGTACTAGAAGCTTAAGTTTAATACTAAAAAAAAGTTAACTAGAATATATCTCGAAATTAGTAACTTTTTAAAATCTCGTTTTAACAAAAATTCTAATATTTAAATTATACTGAATTTTAATTATTATTCACAGAACTTAAAAATATAAATATTAACTTTCGTTACTAAATATATATTACGAAATTTAAACGTTTAACGTTAATATTTAAACTTATTTATTACCGTTATATATTTCGATAAATTTATTTTTATTATAAATACTTTACTCTATCTTATTTATATTTTCTTATTATTTTCGAGATTAATATTATTTTATAATTTTTTAATATTCTTTATTTAACGTTATAATATTAATATTTTCCTAAGAATTTCTACGAATTCTCGCAATTACGTAATAATACTTATTTTATTTTATTTTATTATCGTAAAATGGTTAAAAAACGAGTGATTTATTTATATAAGTAACTTATTTATATAATACGCTATTTAAAATTTAATGATATTAGAAATTAAAACTTATAATTTAAATTAATAATTATATTATAAATTATTAAATAATAATAAATAATTAAGTATTATTTTATATTATTACTATAAAATATGACGGCTAGGCTAGTTAACCAACTATTAAACCAAGTCGTACGGTTTATGTTAGCAGTCGTATTACGGGAATCTGAACAATCGAGGATAACTTTAGTTACGTCTGGTAATACTAAGGGTATTTTAGGTAACCAAGTTATATTGCAAGCTGGTGCTATTTGGACTATGAGATTAATAAGCGTATATATCCTTTTATAGCTTACTGGCTTACTTATAGTAAGTTGGTAATCCAGCTTACTGGCTTATTTATGGTAAGTTAGTAATCCGGCTTACTGGCTTACTTATGGTAAGTTGGTAATCCAGTTACGTAATTTAACCTACTTAGGTCTTGTTTCGGCTTACTAAAACCGTTTCCGAAACTTCCCTTCCGTTAGGTCGTAATACGATTTCCCTTTTTCCAGGATCCTTGCTTTTAAGGATTTTCCTTTTCTGTAGGTTTTCATTTTATTATGTTAAGTCGTGTTATTAAGGGTCGTTCTCGCAAAATAAAGCAGCGTTATGCTTTAGTTAACTTAATTAATTTGGAAGGTTTCGAAGCGATGCCGTATTTTTTTTATTCTTTTAAAAGGCTTAGTTATCAAATAATAACGGGGATATCCCGTTACAAAAAGTATGTCCGTCGCGGCCGTTTTTGTAATGGCACCGGTGTCCTTATAGCGATAATTAATCGTTACGTCGCCGAGACCCGTCGTTTAAAAGAAGAAAAGCTCGTTACGGAACAGGCCTTTACCGAATCCTTAGTTCGTTTATTCCGCATACGTAAATAGCGCCAATAATACCAGACTTAGGGTACCAAACTTGTAAATTGCGCCTTATAGTTTTTGGACGAATAGGACGAATTTGATCGTTAGGAATCGGAGTCGGCGATAACTGTTCAGGCTTTTGGTAACGTTAACGTTATCGATTGGAGTGCCGTCGATTAAGGCCTCCCTTTTTTGGACAGCGTAAACTGGGACGTGCTTATTGCTAGTTCCGCCGTTATTAATAAAAGCTTTTTAATAGGCGTTAGGCGCTAGTGAAATTTTTAACGGGCTCCCAGGTATTTTCGGAGTTTGGGTAATTTTTCCACTTAACTAGGTACTGGGTAAGTCCTTTTTCTTTTCGTATATCCAAGATTTTTTTTATTTTATAAGTCGGTGTATCTTTTTTTATCTTTTTTTCGTATCCGGCGTTAACCTTAATAATACCTATTGCTAACTTAAATAAGGAAATATAAAAAACTGGGTAAAATTTAACCTTAGGTACCAACTTTAATTAATAATTACTTTTTTAAGATTTTTCTGGCGATTTTATATAGCTTAATATATTTAAAGTTAAGTTTTTAGTTTAGACCTTTAGTTTTAATATTTTTAGTAATTAAATAAACTATTTCCTTTTCCGAAAAAATTGGTCCTTTTAACCTTTTTTAATTGTAGTACTTATTCATTTATTCGCGTACGAATTGGAATTTTATTTTCATTTTTTGATGTAATCGTTTGAATTATTTTAAGGTAAAAATTGCTTTGATATTAACTAATTCTCCCTTTCGTATTTTTTTATAAACTTCTAGGGTAAAACTAAAATTAATAGTTATTGGAATTGTCTTAATGTTATTATAATAGTTAATGTTATAAGTTAATTATATAATAGGTAATTTCTTAATTTAGTTATTTTGTTTATAGTTAATATAATATCGTAAGTATATCTTTAACGTTTAGTTAATTCTCTTCGTTTATTTATCCGTTTATAATTTAAAAGCGTTTAATAATTTATAATTCAGGTTAAATTATATTATTAAATTTTACCAAAACCTTAAAATAAAAGTTATATTTTTATCTGAAATGATTTCTGTTGGTAATCCGTATATGTTGCATATATATGGAAAAAAAATGTATATTATTTGCTCGGCGTCCGTATCTTTATTATAAAGTAAAAAATAGGAGAATTTTATAAATCGATTAACGATTACAAAGATGCTGTTATAATATATGCCCGTAACTGGGTTTTTTAATAAAAAGAATTTCGTAATAAAGTTAAATATAACTGAATTCCATAATTATTTAGCGACTGATAATAATTATAATTCTCCGTATGGTTTATATCGTCTGGTTTTTGCTTTAACGTAAATATTACATTATTATATAATTTTCTGTATAGTTGATTTTATTTTAGGAAAATAATATATTCGTTATAAGCGTTTTAAAGTTTTATAAATTCCTGGATATCCGTATAATTAATATTTATATATTTCTCGTATTAAGTTTTCTTAATATTCCTTTAATACGTAAATTTTATTTATTTTTTGGTTATTAGATAAACTATTATAATATTGCTGTATTTTTTTATATATGTTTAATATAGACATTTTAATAATGTTAATATGTCGTTGTTATAGGTATCCTTTTAGCATCCAGTTAAATACGGTTTGTTATATTTTTACCTTAAGGTTTTCCAGATCTGGTCGTTTATTAAAAGCATCCGCCCTGCCGTTTTCTAATCCTTTACGATAAATAATAACGTAATCGAATTCCGAAAGATATTTTACGTAACGTAACTATTATCCGATTAACTTTTTTGTAATCGTAAAATAAAAGATATTTTTATAATTTATGTATATTTTAACTTAATATTAATTTCCTTTAAGATAATGTCTAAATTTTTTAAAAGCTTTAATAATAACTAAAAACTTTTTATCGTAAATAAGATAATTTAATTTAGTACCGTATAATTTGTAAGAGTAAAAGGCGATAAAGTATAACTTTTTTTTATTATTTCGTTAATATATTATTATTCCTAAAGCGAAATTTAAAACGTCGGTTTCAAGTTTTACTAGTTTATTAAGGTCGTATATTATCAAAATAAGTTTATTAATAAGGGCGTTTTTAAGTTATTAAAAGGCTTTTTTTACTGTTAGGGTCTATACGAACCGTCGATCTTTCTTGGTAAGTTTTATTAATAGTATTACGATTTTGCTAAAATATCGTATAAATCGTCGGTAGTAATTAGCAAATTTAAGGAACGTTTATACTTCTGTAATATTAACAGGTATCTTCTAATTCTAAATTACGATGATTTTCTTAAGGTCCGTCCTAATGTACCTTAAAATAATAATATATTTTAGGTACTCGATTTTTTAAGTATAAAAAGTACTTTTTTCTGCGTTAACCAAAAGGTTGGCATCTTATAAAACTTATAAAACCTTATAAACGTATTTTGCATATTCCTTTTCTGTCTTTAAGTAAATGAGGATGTCGTCGAGATAACATATAATAAAGATGTTAAGGTACTTTCGGAATACGTAATTAACTATCCGTTAAAAAATTACTGGTACGTTCGTAAATCCGAAAAACATAATAAGGTATTCGAACAATCCGTATTTTGTTTTAAAAGTTGTTTTCCATTCGTTTTCAGGTTTAATTCTAATTTAATTGTACTTTTTTCTTAGATTTAAGGCTGTAAATTATTAGGCGTTTTGTAATTAATCCTTAATTTCGGTAATTAAAGGTAATAATGTTTTATCCTTAATAGTGATATCGTTAAGCTATCGGTAATTAATAATAAATCGTAATTTCCCGTTTTTTCGTAAGACGAAAAATATTAAATACCTTGTTAACGACTTAAAGCGTTATATATATCCTTTTCGTAATTTATCTTTTAAATAATTGCAAAAAGCGTATAGTTTTATTTCGTTTAGGTTATAGATAAGATAAAAGGCGGTCGTTTTGCCATTTTTGAAAATTATCTTATAATCCTATTCGTTATATTATAGTAATTTCGTATCGAGCTTTTTTTAAAAAAGTTTCTTATACTTGTAATATTATGGTAATATTTTTGCCATTTATTTTAATAATTTTTCGGGCTATACCTGTAAGTCGTCGTTTATTTATCAAAACCGTATTTTAAAGTTTGCGATAACGTATTATATTCTTCTGTTATATCCTTTATTTTAAATGTGTTTTATTTTCTTGGGTAATAAAGTTTTTGTTATATTTTTATACCTGTATTCGTCGTCCTTATCGATCGAATGTTAAGATTTCATATCGTTTATATTTTGTTCTATATTAAGAAGCGAACGGAAATTTATTTAATTAATTTCCTAATCGATTAAAGGGTTATACTGGCGTAATTATGGTTTTCCTAAAATCATATCGTATTTATTTAATAAGATAATATCAAAATTAATAGCTTATTTTTTTTTTCGATAAAGGTTTTAAGGTAATTAATCTCGCGTTTAACCCATTTATCGTTATAGGTAAATTTCTGGTTTTCGACATTTTCGACTTTATAAAGGTAATTTTTTTCCTTTTATAGTAACTTTAATTAATTTATTACCTCCGGATTAATATAATTCGTAATTATTATTCCGTAATTTATTATTACGGTATACCAGTTTTTCTTAATTCGTATTTATATAATAATGGTATTATTACTAATAACTCCGATTGTTATATTTAAAGCCTTTTTAAGGTGTTATAATTTAACTTTTTTTTTCCGTCTGCTTGCAGCTTTTTTATAGGTAACGTTATTTTTTTAGGGTCCGTAAAAGTTTTTGTAGCGTTTTTTTATCCCGGTTATTTTGTATTCGGAATTTTTTTAATTGTTTTTCCATCCGCGTTATTTGTTTTTGCAATTACTCGAATTGTTATCGTATATCCGGTTGTTCGTAAATTTATGTTATAAAAGTTTTAATCGTTTTCTTGTTAGGTAACGTCATTTACGAACTGTTGTTTTCCTATTAGTTGTTATATTCTTTCTCGTATTCCGAATCTTATTAACTTTTTTTTATAAAACTTTTAATCTTTTTTTTAATTGCTTTTTTATCCTCTAGGTCTGTGGTAAAGGTTAACTGGATGCCTAAGTCGGTAATAGCTTGCTGATAGTATTTTTTTACCGTCCTTTAAATTAATTTTTTTTCCGTTTAATAGTTGTATTATCCGAAATAACAGAAAAGGTTTTTTTGTAAATATGATTTTCCGGGTGGCCAGCTTTATAAAGCTACCTTTTAATCGATTTTATCTTTGTTTGCAAATAATCGTAAATATCGGTACCATTATTAATCGTTTTTGTTAACTTTTTTTTATTGTTTAAAATCGAACTTTTGTTGGTATATTCGAGTTATGCGTTAATAGATCGCTTTTTTCTATTTTTGATAAAATTGATATCCGGGTTTGTTGCAGTAAATAACGTAAATTTTCGTATACCGCTCTAGCTCTCCTGGGCATAGGTCTTTTTTTTATTCGTAATGTTCCTATAGCCATTATTGTAAAGCTAGCTAGTTTTATTTTTGTCGTTAATTCCTTTGTTAAAATTAGGTAAGTAGTTTTTCCTTAGTAAAAGCTTTTTATCCTAAATGGTCCTCGTACTATTACGCCACCGTATGCCGTAGTTGGATTATATTGATTGGTTTTTTGTTGTTTTTTTTTGTCGTTTGGTTGTTGTTTTTCGGGTACGGGACTTTAATTATTTTGTCGAGGTTTTTTAGGTACTTTGTATTAGAAGGCCTTATGTCCTATTTTATTATAATTGTAGTATTTGAACTGGGGTTGGTTTTGTTACCGGACCGCCTTAATTTCCATAGGGCCTGGTTGGGTCCTATAGGAAATGGAAAACGTAATACGCTTATTTCCTTAGCTGGGCTTATTAAACTTGTGCTGCGGGGTATATTGGCTTTTTTTTTTTTTGTCGTTTTTCGAACTGTCGATTGTCGATTTTTACTGTTTCGGTAATGTACTTACTTAAAGAGATTAGTCGTTCCAGCTTGATTATTTCGTTTTTAATATCGTCTTTTAGTTTTTTATAAAATACGTTAATTAGAGTATTATTTTTTTTTGTTTATTTATCCCGTTTTGGCTATTAGGTTTCGGAACTTTACTACGTATTTAAACGTTAATTTTTTCTGCCGTAATTATAAAATTTTTTATGCGGCAGTACGTTTCTTATTAGGGTTGTCGAAATTGGCCTTTAGTTTTTTCTTAAAGTTGGAGTAATTGGCGAAAAGTTCCTTGGTAAATATCTTTATGTCGTTTTCTGCATTTTTTAGGTAATCCTTTATAGTTGGTTTAAACCAGTCGAGCGCGTTTCCGGTGAGGAATGCCGCGACGGCGAGGATCTTGTCCTCCGGGTCGTCGAGAGCCAAGAACCGTAAGTATATTCGTGCTTAGGTGAGGAAATTTTGGATATCAGTTTTTCCGTTATAAGGTTGGGGTTTTTTAGCCTTAATCTTTGAAGTATTAAGGTTTTTTTTGGTTATTTTTTTAAGTCGCAGAACTTTTGCTTTTAACTACTTAAGTTTATCCTGGAACTGCTGGTTAACGGTAGTTTTTTCAATACTGGGGGCCATCTTGATAATTCGAGTAATTGCTTAAAGTTTGACAATATTACTAAATAAAAGCTTGTAACATATAACGGCTAGGTTAATTAACTAACTATTAAACTAAGTCGTACGGTTTATATTAATAGTCGTATTACGGGAATCTAAATAATCGAAAATAACTTTAGTTACGTTTGGTAATACTAAAGGTATTTTAGGTAACTAAGTTGTATTGCAAGCTAATGCTATCTGGATTATGGGATTAATAAGCGTATATATCCTTTTATAACTTACTAGCTTATTTATGGTAAGTTGGTGATCCAGCTTACTGGCTTACTTATGGTGAGTTGGTGATCCGGCTTATTGGCTTACTTATGGTGAGTTGGTGATCCAGTTACGTGATTTGACCTATTTGGGTTCTGTTTCGGCCCATTAGGACCGTTTCCGAGACCTCCCCTCCGTTGGGTCGTAATATAAAAGTTATAAAAACGAACGTATTAATATATTTTCGAAATCTTAATAATGATCTTTTAATTTTAAATTTATTACGGAATTATATTATATTTATTTTCTTTAAATCGGTAAAACACTTTCGGATTTATATTACGTAATCTTTAGTAATTTAGCTAAATCGGATGTTATGATATTATAACTCCGACTATTTTTAAATAAACTAATCCTTCGTTTGGTTTTAATAGCTAAGGTACTAAACGGGGGTAGCGCTCTCGAGAGAGATACGTAACGTCCTAGCTAAGAGATTACTACGAGGTAACGGCTATATAGGGAGTAACTCGTTCTACTTTTCTTAAAAGTTAGACAGGTTTTAAACTAGTTCCTATAATATACGTATTATTTCTTTTACTATGATTTTCTAAACAATTTAATAATTCTTTAATCGTTTTATAGTAAGCTAAGCCTGTTAGATTATAATAGAAACACTTACTCTAGTACGAAAATTACGTTTTATATTAGTAATATCATAATAACTTAAAAGTAATTATAAACTTATTATAAAATATTATTCGAAAAATAAATATTTAGAAGTTAAAAGTTTTCTAGTTATATAGTATTTCTATTAATTTTTTATCTAAATTAATTAGGCTATTAGTTAAATAATATATAAAATATTATATTATAAGATAGAAATACCGAAATTAGCTAGCCAGCTAACTATATATAAAATTGCTTAAACTTTAACATTTAACGTATTATATAATTTCTAATAATATAACTTAATTAAGTATAAGTTTAAGTTTTATTTAAAATATTTAAATAAAAAAGATTTACTTAAGTTATAATAATCGAATTATAATTTTTATAATTAATTTAATCGCTTTAAAAAATAAACGAGAGATTTGCTCTTTTTGTAATACTTTTATTTTTTACATCTATTATTACTTATTATACCTCTACTACCTAGTAATATAATTATATATAGCTGTAATTATCATTATAATTATAACTTTTTAACTTTCCTTAATTTTTTTAAAAGAATTTCGTAGCAATAATAATAATAATACTGTTAATAATATTTTTATTTTTATTAGCGCCCGTGTTATTTATAATACCTAAGGTAGCGATTACCTTAACCGTTATAGTTACCTTAAACCTTAAATACCGTTAACAAAATCTCGTTACTGTTACGTACCGGTATTAATACTTAATAAGTTATTTCGAACTAGAACGTAGCTTATAAATATTTAATCCGCTTACGATTAATATAATTAATAATAATTAATTACTATATTAAATTTAAAAATATTAGAACGCTTTTAAAGAGGTTAATATAAAAAATAATAATATAATATAGTTAAAATTTATTATAAGTTTTGTTAATAAAGGCACATTTTAAAAATGAATTGAAAATAGGGTTATTTTATATAAAAGGGTCTTTAAGGGAAGATTAGATACGGACTGGCGGGTGTGCTAGATATATGCCCGGTGGAAGTGGGGCCACTGCAGAAATAGCAAATCTCTAAAATAAAGTGTGCTAATAGTCTTAATTAACCTAAAGTTCAAAGAGCCGTAGCTAAAGGGCTTCAGAAGTAGTGTAGGAGCCCCGGAACAAGGTTGTTGCGGGGTGTCTACAGGCTGTGCGGCTTGATAACTAGCAAGTTACCCCTATTCTGCGATATCTTCCCCGCCTTTAGATGAGAGTCGGACTTCTCACGAGGACGACCTTCTATACTGCCTTTTCAATCCAGTATCGGAGAATCCCATCAGCGTCTTGAGCATCAGCGATGTTGATGCTCTGTTCAAAGGGACGGAGTCGCCTCCAACGAGCTCCTTTAAGGGCGATATCGATGGTTCAGATGGAGAGGGCTTCATAAACCTATCGCTCACAACTTCGGATGGCGATGGAAGGTCGTCCCGTGCTCGGTTTTGTGGTTTGTGTCTGAACTTCGACTCTGATTTGCCTACGTTGGAGGAACCCATTGCTAGTACTGCCCCGGCCAAGAGCCCCCCTCGAAGACGGTGAAAGTCTCCGCAATCCCATCGATTCAACTACGGAGTAAGCAGTTCTAAGCGGGTGGAGCAGTTCGCTCACAAGATTCCGCCTGGGTATTAGCGCAAATCACACTGCCTCGAAAACTCATCTGCACGATCAATTACAACATCCTCGCGGGTATATCTAAGAAGAATTTGGCAGGAAAAGGCCGGTCATGTTCAGACATCTGAGGGCTCGATGCTATATTCAATGCCCTTCTACCGCCGCAAATCAAAATTCCCATCAACTAGGCAAACAAGCTCGTTCCAGTGCAAGATTCTGATACCTTGCTAAGAGATCAGTGTCTGCCAATTTTCCCTGGTCGCTATATTGGAAATGAGCACCGAGTGCTTGCCCGATAACCACGACGGCTGCGGAGTGACTTGGTTAGCAGAGTGGGACTTCACACACTGCTAACGTTACTTACGACGTTGCAACTGCTTGGGGAGTTCCTCAACTATCATGTCCTCGTCACCTTTGTCCTCAGGCCAGTGCTCGATATCCGCGTCCAATAGGTCGTCGGCGAAGACACATATAAAGTTAATCCTAATGCGCTCGCCGCCCATTTCCCAGGGCCTATTAAACTTATATAGACCTAACCCGTCATTTTCAATATTCTCGAGCAACGAATAGTGCATCTGAGCGGCGATCGCCCAGCTGGTATAGCTATCGCCCCAGACCTCATACTTGATCTGGGCAGCGGGAGTCTGATATAACATCTTGAGCTCCTTTACTCTTAGCCATCTGTGCGGTCGGTGCGGAGGATCCTTGTCAAGTGGCCAGGTAAAACCGCTAGGACCTTCCCAGAAGGGGTCCCGGGAAGGCCTCCACGAATCGGAGACATTGGTGGGCTTCTCCTTCTCGGGAAGATAAGGGTGAAGTGCGCCCATATGGTAGTGTAAGAAACCTAGAGGAGGGTTATTGATAACGTTGGCAGAAACAACCAAGTCGTTTGGGTGGGTGATCTTTCGGTTAACGAGCTGGGGGATAGCATCATCATCGATCCATACCTAGGGTTTCACAGCCTTCTGTTAGTTTGCGCCCTATACATGGGTAACGTGATATTTCTGAACATACAATATCGTCATCAATCTTGACATAGTACTTTCCACGTTCAAGATGTTGCCAGGCCTTATAATATGTATAGACCCATAGCTTATCACCGGGGATCGTGATCTTCTTATGCCGGGTAGGGTCACTGGCGATAATTTCGTCGAGGTAGCGGAGGTCATCTTCATTGTCAGTATTGGCAACCCAGAGGACTTCGTCAAGCCACCCTCCATTATCGACCAAATTTCGCTGTTAGAAAAGGGATTAGGCAGGATGCCGACGATAGGGAGTGTGGGCTATCTTTAAGCCTTTTACGGGAGACTCGCCTCTACATAGCAGCGCATACAAGATACTCTGTCCTTGCGACCATAGAATATAAGTCCGCTTACGATGATATTATCTGGTTTGATAAGCGGTTTGGGGCAGCGAAAGAGTCGAAACTTTAAAGGAAAAGGAATGGCGAACAGTGTCACAAAACAGTAGACAACGATGAAGAATAGAAAGAGGCCAAGGACAAGCCGTTCTGTACGCCTTCGTAGCCATAACCCATGTGCCATTTTGCTGTACATGAGGAGAGTGGAGAGCCATAGCGAGCATTCCGCACAGCAGAACCTCCGATTAATGTACCGATCGGGAGAAATCAATCTGCCACCGCGACGTGCAATATCCCGGCCCCTAGAGGGAGAAAAGGGGGGTTGTGGTTCTGTGCTACTGGAGTGAGCCTATTCCCTCATGAGAAAACAACATTAATACGTGCACCAAGTTAGAGCTGCAGTGCAGTTCCCCTGCTCTCTGGTCTTGTTCCCTGCCGTCTACACTCGATCCCCTGCCGTCTACGGACACTTGCTTTATGCAAACATCTCACCGTTTGCTAGCGTCCATCTGAACCTTATCATCTCAATACACCTAAATAACCTAATAGAATAAGGAACATTTTTTCCGAGACGCTTTAAGGTTATTCCCTTACTATCCCATTGATAAACTCCGTTAACCCCTGGCCAAACTACTGGCTCTAATGGGAGCCGCCCGAGCCTGAAAAAGGTAGAGCAGGTTGGCGAGCTGGGAAGTCTCCTCTTACGTTGGTTGCTGGTCGCCCGCCATTATATCTCCTAATCCTCGATGGGGTTTATACCAACTACCCACCTACGCTAAACTTTTCGACCACGGGTACCGTAGGTAGCGTTTGTTGCTTACGAGTAATTGATAGAGGCCCGTAAAAAAGAGACAGTTTAATAACCCATAAGTAATTGTGATATTACAAGAAATATTATTAATATAGTAATATATGCAAATTTAAATATTAAAACGTAAATTATTATTATTATAAGTAAAAGATTAATAAAGCGAAATTTAATTTTTAAATACTTTCTCTTAATATTCCGAGCTTCTTTAGGTTAACGACTTAAATATTAAATATAATAATATTTTACCCAATTATTATTTTCGACGGAATAATTAACATAAACGCTTGCAGGTCGGCGGGAAAGCCGGATGTACAAGTGTAGCCTAGGTGACGACGTTTGGTGAATGAATAGTTTATGATTAACCGCACTTGACGTCTGCAAGGATTTTGAGTTGGATGAATTAAAGTGCAAGACCTTCTCTTATCTCCCCTGTCTCTTCTTTGCGCTTTGCATCAGCCCCTGCCGGAGTTTACAGCCTTAACAAGTAGATATGAAGCAGTTGATGTAGCGCTAGGCAATCAGCCGGAGTTGGAACATATCTACGAGGCTCATGAACCCAACTTTCGAAGCGGTCCTGAAGCGGGGTGTAGCCTGGTGCTTCGTTCATGACATTCCAGGACTGGCCAACCGGCTACAGTAGCTTGCACAATCAGTGTCCGAATTTTCTGGCTCTGTATACGGCCGGGGGCTTGACCTGTTTCTACAGGTGACGTATCACTGGGTACTTTGGCGAGTCTCCCGAAATGTTCTTATGTAGCTCAATCACCTTAAGATCACATCGTCCAGCTCTTCACTAGGTTTCCCAACCGCCCTCACCGCTTCTCCGACCATCAAACCTTGAACATAGCACTCGCCAACGAGGCTCCAAGCTCCGTCCAGCTCGTAGCGCCCGCACATGTTCTTCTGTCTCAAGAGGAACGGAACATCGGCGCCAAGCAGAATGTGCACCGCGTCTCCTATTTTCGTAGCTGCAGGTCCGACGCCGAAGAACCCATTCTCAGTAATGAAGAACTTTCGTCCGTGGCAAACTGCCGCAACGCTCTTAACGAATCGGTCCGCATCCCCGTGGGTCCCACCCTGGGCCTTAAGCTCCTCGATCCGAATAAGCCGCCCCAACTGGCGTTCAACGTAATCTCTAGGGTCCTCGTCTACAGCTGGGTGTGCGGCCTGGTCGTAATCCTTTTGGATTTGCATTATTTGATAGGCCGCAAAATCAGCTTCAGGGTTGAACCCATCTCGCGACACGTTGTTCGTTGTCGCCGCTGCTCTGCCTGCTGTCCATGCTTTTCGAAAAGCTTTAATCCTGTCTGTATCAACTGGATTAAAGGATCCAGGTGCCGCCGGGAGGCATGGGTAAGGCGGAACTGGTTTCGAGTCCACTCGACAATGCTTTGACATGCTGAAGATGGGGCTCGGGTTTGAACGATCCGTGAAGTCGGCGTATGTGAGGGCAATTGTATGCAAAGCTACCCTGTCGCAGAAGATGCCTTTGACAACAAGTGCTCCAGAGTCCGGCGATGGTCTGATAACAGCACGCCGATTTGCTGCTGCGAAATGGTCGCAGCCCATATGCCCAAGAACTGAGACACCAGTATACTTGTCCCATCTGGGAACCCAGCTAGGAAAATCGGGCCCATTTGGGGCTAGTTCCTTGGGGTGTTGCACAAATGACAGAATCTCGAGAGACTCAGTTCTTTCGATGCTTGCCATGACTACTTCTCTGTATACACAAACGATTGACTTGTTGTAGTCCGGTTTGATGATTGCATTGCCTTGCCAAAGTCTCCGCTGACTTGTCGTTTCGTTATTGTGGTCAGACAAAATGCGATACGCCGTGATGATATCGTGATTTGGAGGCGGAGGACGAGGTCGTCCACCCTCGATATAGCGAACACTAGCACCATGCATTTCGCTCGCATCCGATGACAGTATTATCGCCATGTTCCTCAGCTTGATGTCTTCAGATGTCCTGGGCTCAACTTCCTCGTCTTGTATTGGACGTTTCCCTGTGGTATGGCTGCCACTAGCAATGCCGTCCTTCGCCGCTGGGTGTGACAATAAAGCATACACCTTGTCTCGGGCGTCTCCAGCAAGGTTCTGTCTAGCGATTTGTAGTATGTAGTGCAGTTGTTGTGGCAATCCTGAGCTTGGATTGTAAGCCCTGTAGACATCGACAACTCGTTGTACGGATCTGATGAGATCACGAGGCTTCAATGATGACCAGGGATACCATAAAACAATCATTGCTGCAAGTCCTATGTGGTGAAAATTTGTTGTTGCACGACCCCAGTAGGCTGTCGATCGTTTCGCAAGCCCAACCTCTTGAAGAATCCAAGTTCTAAAGAAGTACTCGCATTCAAACAGAGGCATCAACTGCTGCATCGTTGTTGGACTCCATGCGAGGTTTAGTTGCAAGGTCTCTCGTAGCTCGCATTTGCGCTCTACACCTTCTATTACGCAGTCGATAGCATCGCGGATCGTATCAAACGTCTCTTCGGCGCGACCAGTTTCGTCGGGACCAAGCCAGACCATCACCTCTTCAGCGAACCAGTAGATCTCCTTCATCATGGCGACCTGCGCATTCTTCTCCATTGTGTTTTGTTGATTGATGCAGAGCGCATCTATCCAAATGCTCAAAGAATCGCCATCACCAGGCCGAATGTGCCGAAGAACTTGTCCGAGGTTCTTCCCGATAGAAACTTCCTGCCCATTACAGATGAACGGTTCCGGGTCCGATCCAGTTCCCCAAACGTACGAGAGCGCCGCATACTTTGGTCGTTGATTTAGGTCGAAGTGCAACAACTTCCCCTGGAGTCGAGCCCGACGGTTCAGGTTGGGAAACAACCGCAGGACACGGATGTCTTTCCTCCCTTCTAGCGCAGTGTATTGGAATTCGGTCATGCTGAAACGCTTCAAGGTTGGTTGTCATATGTCGCATTCTATGATGAAAGTTGCTTCGGATGGGAAAGCTGAATATGTTCCTTGAATACTTCGTCACAAGCGCCCCTGAATTTCAGCTCCGGACGCCACAGCTGCTTGAGTGTAACCCCGTGCTTCAGCTGCCCCGCACAAGGACTTGGTGGTGGTGCACCATTCAGGAACATAGTGAACCATCAAGAACCTGTATAGCATGATACTTCACTGCCGATTTTCGAAGCCAGAAACTTCCTGGCAAAAATTTTCGGGCCTACAGTATTAACACTTCAGCAACAGGGTTACACCGGGTGCCCAGGCAATGGCTAACTGTGTTGCTTGGATTGACAGCCTGTTGATGGCGGAAATCGAGGTCGTGCGACGCAATAGACACTGCTGATCAATCTCTACACGTGAGCGAATACGGAGTCAGTTAAGGCGCATACCAAGAAGTGCCACAGAGTCCGTGCCCAGAAAGCGCATGTGCGAAACTCCCCCAGAGAGGAAAAGGAGACAGATTATTATGTCGAGGCACAGAAACGCCACGATTTCGGGGCGTCGTTCCATAACTTTTCCAGCTCGATTGGACTACCGCCTTTTTTCGACCTACCGGGTGTGGGTCTACACGGACCACCTCCTGGGTTCTCCAGGAATTTTCCAAAGTTCCAAAAGGGTAACTGGTGCGTTTTAACCTTTAAGTTATCGATAACACCGATCATCCGGCGATCCAGGGGATTCTGAAAACTCTGGATGGTCCCCGCAAAGAGGTGGTCCGTGTAGACCCACACCCGGTAGGTCGAAAAAGGCGGTAGCCCGTAGCAAGTCCAAGGGCACCGGGTCTAGACATAGCCGGAATCGCAATTGACGACGAGGTCAGGCGCATTTTTTAGTTAGCTGCTCCTGCTAAAGCGGCAAAATCTTCTAAGACTAATGGAAGGGTGGGATCATTGCGCCGAGGCCTGAGCTGACAGATGATAATGGTCCTTCATTGTCTGCCGATTCTCCCGAGAGAGCGCCTGCTTCTTCCAGTCGGGAACCGGGGAGTCCATTTATGGCAATGGTGTGAATACGTGGCTTAAAGAAACCCAAAATCGCATTCCCTTTGCAACTTGGTGACACTTTCCCTTCAACGGACGTGGATCCTTTAGTGATTTAGTTTGAGTCTAATGAAGTACCAACAAACGGCAATACCAAGCATAAATGACGGCCGTTTCGTCGATGAATCCAGAAATGCCCAAGCCCAACTACGACTACTTCCTCAGAAGATCCTCTTGGACGTACCCTTCGCGTAACTTCTGAACCCGCAGTTCTGAGCAGTCTTCCGTGGATTGGTCAGCTCGGAGGATCTTTACCACTCGCAGGCTACCAGTGTCTCTGTCCAGGCAAGCCCACGCCGTGGAATGGAATCCGAAGCATAATTTGTTGATGACTTCAAAGCGCTCGGCTTCGTCTAGAAACTCGTCTGAGTGAACTAGATGGAGGCCTCCTAGCCGGAAATGCCCTCGGTTTTCCACATTCTCCCATTCCTATTCTAGAGGTAGCTCGTATAAACTTTCAAGAGTCTCATCCGGTGCTGCTGTGCTTGTTTGATGTCGCGGGATATATAACGCTATTGCAGGCCATGCAATAGCGGCGTCGCTTTTGCGACATTTGTCAGACCCAGCTGAAGTCGATCAAACAGCTGAACCTTAGATTCGTTTGATCAACAACCCACAGGGGATTGATTTATACATCACGGGTACAGGTTCCTCTCAGCTGTAACTGTTTTTACGTGTATTTAAAGAGGTTTCGTTACCCTCACTTTCTAGCTAGGACCTTTTAGAGGTCAACCTGATAAATTGTCTTCTTTCAGCCGTATATGCTTCAGTGTGTGATGTCAGGGTCTCATAATATTTGATCAATGGCGGGTCTCGATGGACCCTCGGTAAACTGGGAACGTATAAAGCCATCTTCCTTTACAATGCCTGCATCGTCTGTAGATTCTGACACTGAGGACAATCCGAGTTCTCGACCTGCCGTCTTGGGTTCTGGCCCCGTTATCTCTTCATTGCTCGTTTTGGCGCCCTCTCGCTTGATCCAGGGCGTTGACTTCTTACGACATTCTCTTCCGAGCTCCCTCTTTGGCCGCCCTTTCGAGTTTCTTTTCCTAATTGCATTATTGGCCACTGCCTTGCGGCCGTGTCCTTGTCTTTGTGGCATGAATAAGGGAACTAAGGCTTATATTTCCCAAGTGGAGCTTGTATTAAATACAAGTCCTTGGGCTTATGTATCTAAATAGGATGTGGAACTAGGGGTCCCTTTTAATAGAGTTGTGCTATTCGCATATTAGTTTTTTAATAGAAGCTGCACATTACTTTTTTTACACCTGCCGCCGGCCCGTCAGATTTCTGACGGCCCGTTTAACGCGTTTTTCAGCCCGCTAGGAAACGCGTGATTGTTTTAATTTCCTTTATTGCAACGGGTGTATTGTGGTTGCGAAGGGGTTATTAGATTAATATCATAATAACATTTTTTAATATTATAATAATTATAGCCGCCATGTAACTTAATGAAGTTATTACGGTTTCAGACTTATTTTTAAGGTTTAAAGGTTTTAATTTTCGTTTAACAGTAAGCCGGAAGCCTATTTATTGCTTCGGCCGAAAATAACAATAATTCTAAACCCTTCCGATAACTATTTAAGGATTTTTAAGTAATTAAACGAATTGGAATTTGCCCTAAGGGTATTTGTAAAGGTTTAAAGCTTTAATTTCGTTAGGCGAGGTTTAACTAATTTGAGGAAGGGTAAGAACGGTAATAAGCTGCTTACATGCGTTAATTTTTGCTATAATTAATGCTATCGTCCCCGTAGCATATTAACGGACCTTTGCCATACGAAAAGCAAAGAAGTTGCGGCGTATCCGTAGAAAGCGATGATGATACGTAACTGTAGGAGTAACTGGGAGTGGTTTTTCCGTATATATAAGGATAATAAAGGTTAGCCGCTTTAATAGAGTTGTACTATTCACACATTAGTTTTTTATACAGGAGCCGTACATTACTTTTTTTACACCTGCTACCGCCCCGCTACCATTTTAATTACCTCTTAACACTTACTGCTTATCTTCAAATAACTTAACAATATAACGGCTCTTAAAAAACTTTTATAGCTTATTTTAATCCTTATTAGCTGTAAATTTAAAAAAATAAAATCAGTTTAATTTTGCGATTTTTCGTTACGAAGATACGTATAAGTAAAGTATAAGGTATAAAAGGGGGATATAACTATAAAAAGAAAAAAGAGGTCACTTAAAACGGTTTAAAAAGTTTAGCGTTATAACGTACCTTATAGCGTACCTTATAGCGCACCTTATAACGCTTTATTTAATAATAACAAAAAGAATAATTAATATCTTAACGCGCATATATCGTATTATAGTAATTTTTATTTAATTTTTATAACTTTTTTTCCAACGCTATATATAATAACGAAATTATTATAAAAATAACGCGTTTTTTAAATAACTTATATTATTCCCCGTTAAACAATTTAATTAATTATTCCTTACCGCTTAATTTCCGTTGTAATTAATAAATAAAGCTGTTTCGAAAACCGAATTCGAAATTCCATACGTTAATTAAAAATTTTAGTAAAAACTATTACGATATAATTATTCGTCCGTTTTGTTTTTAACGTTAAAGTTAATAATTAATTACGAAATTTTTGCTGCCGGCAAGTTACCTTTATTTTCGAGCGTAAAAATTATTCTATTTCCTCCGTTTCCTTTTAATAAAAATATTTTTTCCGTTATAATAAAATTAAATTATTACTTTATTTATTTGTACCGCTATTTATAAAACATAACTTTATAACTCGAGATCTTTATATATTAATAATAATTTCGTTAAACCTTATAATAAAATAAAATGCCAGGCAGTTTTTCGATGCGGTTATAAAAAATTACGCATAATTAATTCGGGATCGATTTTAACGAAATTTTTATTTAGGTATTAAACCTAATAAATATCCTTTTTACGTAAATTTATAATATAAGGCTTTTTTTACGTACGGCAGATATTTTAATATATTTCGTAATAACATAAAATTTTAAATACCGTTTGACGCTAATTATTTCGTATTTGCAAAACGGTATCGTTTCAACCTACGGCTATAAACGTATAAAAATTAAACTTAAAACATATTTATATTCGATTTTAATAAATTTTAAACATTTATAAAAACATTACGTAAATACGTTACCGAAATACTCCTTTCCGATTTAATTTTTCCGTATTTTAAAAATATCTTTAATTACGCATATTTCGAAATCCCTTTATTAAACTTTAAATAAATATTTAAAATTAATTTAAAACTTTAAAAAGTCCGCTTTATTATTAAATACGTAACTTTTTAACGCCTTATAATTAATTTCGGTTAAATATATAATCCTTACGCCGAAATTAAAATTTTCGATCATTTACGTATAAAATTATTTATTGCGATAAAGAAAATATATAAATTCGAAATATCCGATAATTAAATTTAATATATTACCGAACTTTATTATAATAATATTTAAAACATTAATAAACTAATCGTCGTTTTTTACGTAAATTATAAAGCTTTAAAAAATAAGGAACTTTTCCTTAATTAAAAATATATTATTAAATAATTATATATAAAAATATTAATTCCGGCTAAAATAGTTATACCGCCGAAATAATAAACGCTTTATTAAATTAAAAACAACGCTATCCCGTATGAATATTTTTTTTAAACTATAAAAACTTTTTATTATCCGAGATTAATAATTTAATTCATTTTTGCTATACGTTAGTAATTACGTTCTTATTAATATAAAAAATATAAATTTATAACTTAACGTTTCGGAAATTTTTTTATATAACCTTCGTAATTAATTATTAAGGTTAATAATAATAACGTCAAACCTAATAACCCCGAAGTTTTAATAAAGGCGTTTTATATAAAAAAGTACTTATTTAGAATTTTCGTAAATCTCGTTACCGATTAAAGCGAAAGCATAGTTAAAAATAAAACCTAAAATCGTTTGGCCAATATAATTAAATTTTTTTTTAAAATAATTGGTTTTATATATATTATCTATATTAAGTACCTATAAATATTTCTTTTACAGTTTTACATATTACGATATAATCTAAAAATAAAATAAACATATTAATAATAAGATTATTTTTTAACGTATTTTAAAATAATAAGCTTTAATATAAAACCGTTTAATAAAAACTTACTTAACGGTAAGACTTTATACATATATTTCCGAATTTTTAAACGTATATTGTTAATATTTTTAAAAGGTAACTTTTCCGGGCCGCCGGTTACTTTATAAATAATTTTACATAACTTACGGAAACGTGATATATTATTATATATAAAAGTTTTTACTTATTAATATAAGTTTTTACTTAATTAGCGATATACAGCGTATATTTCGGAACGCGATAATAGCCCATAGTTATATTAAAAAAGTAATGCTATTTGTATATTAGTTTTTTAATAGAAGCTATACATTACTTTTTTTACACCTGCCGCTGGCCCGTCAAATTTCTAACGGCCTATTTAACGCGTTTTTTAACCTGCTAAGAAACGCGTAATTACTTTAATTTTTTTTAATATAACGAGTATATTATTATTATGAAAAGGTTATTAAATTAATACCATAATAATATTTTTTTAATATTATAATAATTATAGCCGTTATATAACTTAAACAAATTATCATAATTTTAAATTTATTTTTAAGGTTTAAAAGTTTTAATTTTTCGTTTAATAATAAGCCGGAAGCCTATTTACCGCCTCGGCCGAAAGCAATAATAATTCTAAACTCCCTCGATAATTATTTAAGAACCTTTAAACAATTAAACAAATTAAAATTTACTTTTAAAGTATTTATAAAAATTTAAAACTTTAATTTCGTTAGACGAAATATAATTAATTAAAAAAAAATTAAAAACGATAATAAGCTATTGATATATATTAACTTTTGTTATAATTAATATTATCGTTCTCGTAATATATTAACGAGCCTTCGCAGTACGAAAAATAAAGAAACTGCAATATATCCGTAAAAAACGACAATGATACGTAACTATAGGAGTAACTAGGAGTAGTTTTTCCATATATATAAGGATAATAAAGGTTAGCGGCTTTAATATTGCTATAAGTTATTACCGCGTTCCGAGATGTACGTTATATATCGCCAGTTAGGCGAAAATTTATATTAATAAATAAAAGTTTTTATATATAATAATATATTATGTTTTTGTAAATTACATAAGATTATTCGTATAATAACGGGTGGCCGAGAGAAATTAACGCTTAAAAATATTAATAATATACGTTTAAAGATTCGGAAACGTATACGTAAAGGTTTTACCGTTACGTAAGCTTTTGTTAAACGGTTTTATATTAAGGTTTACTACTTTAAAATACGTTAAAAGAAGAGCAAT
Organism: Monosporascus sp. CRB-8-3; assembly: GCA_004155055.1. Lineage (NCBI taxonomy): Eukaryota > Fungi > Ascomycota > Sordariomycetes > Xylariales > Monosporascus > Monosporascus sp. CRB-8-3. The sequence goes on from QJNZ01000449.1 coordinate 23,847, forward strand.
TTTATTATTACTTAATTTATTATTTCTTTTGGATTATACCGTAATATATAAAATTGCAAGAAAAATATCTATAAATACTTAGTATAAATAATATATATAAAATTGTCGGCAATTGGTACTTTCAGGTGCCCGCGGCTGGTATGTCTAGGTTGCGGATGCTGCCTAGGACAGCTTTTGTCCAGGAACTATTTTTTGTATAGCTAAACGTATATGTAAGGGCGATTGTCCCTAGATTTTTTTAGTTTTTCCTAAAATAACCATACGCATTTTGCCAGAATCCTATATTTGATTATTATAACTGTTAATATAGTAACATTTTTTGGTTAATTGGTAACCGTAGTACGTTAAACGGAATAGTTATTTGCAGGTTAAGTTAATAGAGAGGGTACGAAATTTAAAAGGGAGTTATTTAGTTAATTTACGAGAGAGTAAGCGGTTGACGATGGTAAATAAGTAATAGGAACGTACCTTAAGGCAGGTTTTTGCAGTTGAGCAAAAGTAACCTATCCGATAAGGGCTTTGTCCTTATGCGGGATAGGAAGTATATAAATAGCGACCTATTTTTTTTTTCCTTTCGATTAGGAGGATTTTTAAAACGAAGAATTTTATAATAAAGGGGAAGAATAAGAGTTTACGATAGACGTGGTGGTAGGAAAGAGATTTGCTTTTGAGATTTTACGGAAAAAGCTATATTGCTTTAGTAACGATAGCTGAGAGACCGATATAAGACTTTTATATAGAAATAACAGTTTTAAGTAGAATTGAATAAGTTTTATACGTCTTTAGGTATTAATTTAAATAAGATTAAGGAAAACGTTAGGGTATGAGAATATAAATATAGGTCGGTTAAAAATAAAATTAAAAATTCAAAGTTTTAATAAGAAAGAAAAGATAATATAATAAAGTGAATAAATAATATCGTAAAACGATTGTTAAATTTGTTTTAGTTTAGGAATGTATTTCGATAAGGACCGCCTTAATTAAAGGCGATACGGAGCTTACGAAATGCAAATATTCGCAAAAGTGCTTTACGAGACGTTTAAGGGGCAGGAAGTTTGTAGGAAGTTTTTATCGCTGTCGAGAGCGACGTAGAAGAGATTAACCCCCTGAGAGAAGGCGAAATGCAGCTAAGGAGGTGGTTTATTAAGAAGCTTGATTTTACGAAAAGGGAGAAAAGCGAAAAAAAGGAAAAGAAATTACGTAAAGAAGAAAATGTGGTATGTAAGGACCCCGGCGATTCGGATGGGTTATTTTTAAATTCGTTTAAAGGTTTTAAAAGGCGAAAAAGCCGTCGTAACAGTTCCTTTAATATCTTTAGTAGCTCCTTAAGCTTTAGTAGCTTAAACAGCTCTAACGAGTTAGGTGTTCGCCTAAAGGAAAGAGAGAAAGATTCCAAAAAGCTTAGTAATAATATAAAGCTACGTTAAAAACGCTTTGATTTTTCGCTAGATAAGGAAAATTATTTAATAGGCTGGGTTAATTAGGAGCTTTAAAGTAACGCTTTAATTTTTACCTTTAAAGAAATTAGCTATAAGGACGGAATAAAGCTAAGATAACTTAATTAATTACGTTTTACGAAAGCTATTACTAAAACGTATAAAAAGGCGCTTTTAAAGTTAATTATAAGTATCAAGAAAGGAACGAAAATATTAAGAACCCTTAGGAAAACCTACGTAATAATAAATAAAGCTAAATAAAGGTCCCTTTAGAAAAAACTTAGCAAAATTACATATAATAAAAGAAACCCCGTACAGTTTATTACGAAGTTTCAAAAGTTATTACGAAAGGTTAAGGGCTGTAATATAAAATTCGGATTAAAGGAATAGATTACCATATTCTTTATTACTATAAAGGACCGCGTTAGTAACTGGTGTAAAACGATTTAATTAGTACTTAGACAAACCAGTTACTTTTTCCAGCAGTTAATCGACGACTTCAATAGCGAATTCCATAACCGTACTAATAAAAAGAAAAACGGAAAGTCCCATAACGCTTAGAGAGGTAAGGGAAAAGGTAACAATAATAATAGCAACTCCCGAGATAACAGGCCCGTATAAAACAAAAACGGAAAGTTATTCTGCTTTAACTATAGCAAATACGGATATTTAACGAAGGACTACCCTAAGCTACAGAAAAAAAAAACGGTAAAAGAAAAAAAGAAAAACGTAGCTAACGTTAAGGCAATAATAGATAAAATAACCAAAGCAATAACTCTCGTAACGCTTATAGCGGTAATAGAAACGAAAAGTAATTTATTCCTAACGGCCTAAAGGATTTGTACCGATTAAATGGAAAAACTTTTAGCGTTCGCGTTAAAAAATAACAGCTGGAGAACTTTGTACAGTAATACGATAAGATGATTTAAAAAGTAACCCAAGGAGCTTTAACGGCGGAACACCCTAAAACCCGGAAAGCTTCAGTAAGTAAATATATTAAAACTTAAGTAACTAATCGTTTAAAGCTACAGGAAAATAAGCGCCTTAAAAAAACTATTATAAAAAACATTATGCTTTTATACGTTTACTTTTTTTACGAGAATAACCTAGATAAATTACTTTAAAACTTAAAAGCGAACGTTAATATTACGAATAAACATTAACGACTTTAAAAAAACACTATAATAAATATCAAGTCCAGGGGAATCCAAATTATAACGGGTGGAAAATCCGTAATTATTATTTCTGTTAGTATCGTTAAATAACCCTTAAAAGGGCCTAATAAAAAAAGAAACGAAATTACAATTAGATATACGTTACATATTAATAATTTCCCTTTAAAGGTGTTTTCCGGGAAGATATTTTAGAGAAAAGGAGGTTACCTAAATCGTAACGCTTTGATAAACTTTAATAGGACTTAGTTGTCAACGATTAACGTCTTTCGGAAAGGATTTTTCCTATGGCTTTACGGGAAGCCGGAGCCCATTATTAGGGCCCCAGACCCAGCAAACGATAAGAACTATTAATAGGGATTCGTGCTAAGGGAGGTATCCGGTGAGGAAAACGGCGATAGCCTAGTAGATGACTTGAGACGCGTGCTTTCGAACGCCCTTAAGGACGGGAAGGTCTTAATAACGGACAAAGTTATGAAGTGTCGCAGAAAAGGGCCCCCTTAAGGAGCTATAGGGATTACTCGGAATAACGTTGATCCTCTCCGAAGCCCTATATCAGTAGATCACACTACCAAGTGGGCTCACCGCTTCCTAGCTTCCTAATTATCAATTAATCCTCTTAAGAGCTGTGCAGCTGCTCCCTAGTAAGTGTGACATGAAGAAAATTATTTTTTGGTACCGTGTGACGGCTAGGCTAGTTAACCAACTATTAAACCAAGTCGTACGGTTTATGTTGGCAGTCGTATTGTGGGATTTGAGCAATGAAGATAACTTAGTTACGTCTGGTAATATCAAGGGTATTTTGGGTAACCAAGTTGTATTGTAAGCTGTCGTTATTTAAGTTATAGAACTAATAAGCGTATATATCCTTTATGAAAACCTGGATTTTTTATGGATTTTGTCGTTTTCTTAGATCTAAAGGATATTGGATTTATATGGATTCAATTGAATCTTTCGATTAAACGAGATCCAAATCACGTAACTCGACCCACTTAGGTCCTGTTTCGGTCCGCTAGAACCGTTTCCGAAATCTCTTTTCTATTAGGTCGTAATACGATTTCCCCTTTTTTAGGATTTTTGCCCTTAAAGATTTTCTTTTTTTGGTAAATTAATCCTTTATTATAGGTAGTCGTATTGCTAATCGTAAATCCCGCAGTCGTCTAAATTAAAAGGAAAGCCTTGAATCTTTGGCTGTTTATATTATTAAATTTGGTTTTGAAGTAATGCCGTATACGTTATGTTTTGAAAAAAGGACGAAATGTTAAATGATAAAGGAGATTTGTTATTGCAGCGAATGTGTTAAACATCGTCGTCGTTGTAATGGGTCCGGTGTTTTTATCGATTTTCTTCGTCGTATTGGAGAGGAAAAGGATCGTTTGGACCGTGAAAAGGTTATAACGGAAGAAATTTTACTGCGTTTTTAGCAAAAGTTAAAAGAAGATTTTGTTCGCAAACAACGTGATATTGACGAGACCATTGGTCGTTTTTTCCGTTTTCGTTGCCAGAAGAAGTTCCTTTACGTTTAAGGGGTAAAAATTATCAGTTGCGGCCTTTAGTTTATAGATAAATTGGAGGATTAGGAACGGTTAGAGGCAAATGCGTCGTCCTCCGTTTAGGTTCCTATCCTAACCAACTGGTTTATTCCTGAGACGTCCGATTGGCCGTCCTTGGATAATATGGATTGGAATTTTTTTAATTTTGGCGGTTCCGACGTTATTGGTAAAAACTTTTCAATAGGTGCTGGGCGCCAGTAAGGTTTTTGGCGGCTTCCTAGGTATTCTCGGAATTTGGGTAATTTTTCCATTTAATTAAGTATTAGGTAAATTTTTTTTCCTTTCGTATGTTAAATATTTTCTTAACCTTATATATCTTCCTTTCTGCCTTTACCTTTACGTCATCTTGTACCGTATGCACGTTGATAGTGTCCGCCGCTAATTCGAATAAGGAAACATAAAAACTGGATGGAATTTAATTTTAGGTAGTAATTTTAATTAGTAATTATTTTCTAAAACTTTCTTGGCGATCTTATATAGGCCGATATATTTAAAATCGAGTTTTTAATTTGGGCGTTTGGTTTTGATATTTTTGGTAGCTAAATAAACTATCTTCCCTTCCGAAAAGGTTAGTTCTTTTAACTTTTTTTGGTTATAATATTTATTTATTTGTTCGCGTACGAATTAAAGTTTTATTTTCATTTCTTAATATAATTACTTAAGTTGTTCTAAGGTAAAAATTATTTTAACATTAACTGGTCTTCCTTTTCGTATTTCTTTATAAATTTCCGGGGTAAAACTAAAGTTGGTAATTACTAGAGTCGTTTTAATATTATTATAATAGCTGGTGTTATAGGCCAATTGTACGATAGGTAACTTTTTAACCTAGTTATTTTGTTCGTAGTTAATGTAATATCGTAAATATATTTCTAACGTCTGGTTGGTTCTTTCCGTCTATTTATCTATTTATAATTTAAAAGCATTTAATAACTTGTAATTTAAGCTAAGTTATATTATTAAACTTTGCCAGAACTTTAAAATAAAAGTCGTACCTTTATTTAAAGTGATTTTTATTAATAATCTATATATATTATATATATATCGAAAGAAAATATATACCATTTATTCGGCGTTTATATCTTCGTTATAAGGTAGAAAATAGGAAAATTTTGTAAATCGGTCGACGATCACAAAGATATTATCGTAATATACGCCTATAGCTGGACTTTTTGATAAAGAAAGTTTCGTAATAAAATTAAATATAATTAAATTCCATAGTTGCTTAGCAACTGGTAATAGTTGTAATTTTTCGTATAATTTATATCGTCTGGCCTTTGCTTTAACGTAAATGTTACATTATTATATGATTTTCTGTACGGTTATTTTTATTTTAGGAAAATAATATATTCGTCGTAAGCGTTTTAAGGTTTTATAAATTCCTGGATGTCCATATAATTAATGTTCGTATATTTCTCGTATTAAATTTTCTTAATATTTTTCTAGTACGTGGATTTTATCTATTTTCTAGTTTTGTAATAAACTGTCATAATATTGTCGTATTTTTTTATGTATATCTAATATAGATATTCTGATAGTATTGATATATCGTTGTTATAAATATCTTTTTGGCGTCCAGTTAAACATAATCTGTTATATTTTTACCTTGGGGTTTCTTAAATTTAGTTATCTGCTAAGAACATCTGCTTTACCATTTTCCGATCCTTTGCGATAAATAATAACGTAATCGAACTTTAAAAGGTATTCCGTATAACGTAATTGTCGTCCGACTAATTCTCTTATAATTGCAAAATAAAAGATATTCTTATAGTTTATATATACTTTCACCTAATATTAATTTCTTTTAAAATAATATTTAAACTCCTTAAAAACCTTAACGATAGCTAAGAATTCCTTATTATAAATAAGGTAATTAAGTTTAATACCGTATAATTTGTAAAAATAAGAAGCGATAAAATATAATCTTCCTTTATTATCTCGTTAATAAATTACCGTTCCTAAGGCGAAATCTAAGGTATCGGTTTTAAATTCCACTGGTTTATTTAAATTATATATCATTAAAACGGGTTCGTTAATAAGGACGTTCTTAAACTATTAAAAAGCCTTTTTTATAACTAGGGCCTATATAAAACGTCGATTTTTCTTAGTAAATTCTATTAATAACATTGCGATCTTGCTAAAGTATCGTATAAATCGTCGGTAGTAATTGGCGAATTTGAGAAATACTTGTACTTCCGTAACGTTAATAGATATTTTCCAATCCTTAATTACGGAAATTTTCTTAAAGTCCATCTTAACATATCCTGGTATAATAATATATCCTAGGTACCCGACTTTTTAAATATAAAAGGTACTTTTTTCTACGTTAATTAAAAAGTTAACGTCCTGTAAAACCTATAAAACCTTATAAACGTATTTTACATATTCCTTTTTTATTTTCGAATAAATAAAAATATTATCGAAATAATATATAACAAAGATATCAAGGTACTCCCGGAATACATAGTTAACTATCCGTTAAAAAGTTGCTGGTACGTTCGTAAATCCGAAAAGCATAACAAGGTATTCGAATAATCCGTATTTCGTTTTAAAAGCTATTTTCCACTCGTTTCCTAGTTTAATTCGAATCTGGTTATATCCTTCTCGTAAGTCTAAGGCTGTAAACCATTTAGCATCTCGTAATCAATCTTTAATCTCGGTAATCAAAAGTAAAGGTATTTTATCTTTAATAGTGATATCGTTAAGCTGTCGGTAATTAATAACAAATCGTAATTTCCCGTTCTTTCGTAAAACGAAAAATATTAGATAACCTATTAACGACTTAAAACGTCATATATATCCTTTTCGCAACTTATCCTCTAAATAATCGCGGAAAACGTATAATTCCGCTTCGTTTAAATTATAAATAAGATAAAAGGCGGTTATCTTGCTATCTTTAAGAATTATCTTATAATCCTATTCGTTATGTTATAATAATTTCGTATTAAGCTTTTCTTAAAAAAACTTTTTATACTTATAGTATTATAATAAGACTTTCGCCATTTATTTTAATAGTTTTTCGGTCTGTGCTTATAAATTATTATTTATCTGTCGAAATCGTGCTCTAAGGTTCGTAATAACGCGCCGTATTCTCCTATTATACCCTTTATTCTAAATATGTTTTATTTTCTTAGGTAATAAGGTTTTTATCGTATTTTCATACCTGCATTCGTCATCCTTATCGATCGAATATTAAGATCTCGTATCGTCTATATTTTGTTTTATATTAGAAAACAAGCGGAAATTTACCTAATTAATTTCCCAGTTAATTAAGGGGTTATACTAACGTAACTATAATTTTCCAAGGATTATATCGTATTTATTTAATAAGATAATATCGAAATTAATAATCTATTTTTTTTTTCGATAAAGGTCTTAAGGTAATCAATTTCGCATCTAACCCATCTATCGTTGTAAGTAAATCTCTGACCTTCGGCATTCTCGACCTTATAAAGGTAACTCTTTTTTTTCCATAATAACCTTAATTAATTTACTATTTCCGGACTAATATAATTGGCAATTATTACTCCGTAATTTACCATTACGGTATACCAGTTCTTTTTAATCCGTACTTATACGGTAATAGCGTTATCGCCAGTAGCTCCGATTATTACGTTTAAAGCCTTTTTGAGATGTTATAATTTAATTTCTTTTCTTTTGTTTGCCTATAGCTTTTTTACAGGTAACGTTATTTTTTTAAGGTTTATAAAAATTCTCGTAATATCTTTACGTCTTAATCATTCTGTATTCGAAGTTCCTTTAGTTGTTCTTTTATACGCATTATTTGTTTTTGTAACTGTTTAAATTACTGTCGTATATTTAGTTGTTCGTAAATTTACTTTACGACGGTCTCGATCGTTTTTTTATGGGGTAATATTGTCCACGAATTATCGTTTTCCCATTAGTTGTTATATTTTTTCTCGTTTTCCGAATCTTATTATTCTTCTTTAGTAAAATTTTTAATTTCTTCCTTAATTACTTTTTTATTTTCCGGGTCGGTGGTAAAGGTTAGTTAAATACCCAAATCGGTAATAGTTCGCTAACAGTATTTTTTTATTATTTTTTAAATTAATTCCTTTTTTATTTAATAATCGCATTATTTAAAATAATAAAAAAGGTCTTTTTGTAAGTATAACTTTTTTAGCGGCCAGCTTTATAAAGCCATCTTTTGATCGATCTTATTTTTATCTGCAAACGACCGTAAATATCGGTACTATTATTAATTATTTTTGTTAATTCTTTTTTATTATCTGAAATTAAATCCTTATTAATATATCCGAGTTATGCGTTAATAAATTATTTTTTTCTATTTTTGATAAAACCGATATTTAGATTTGTCGTAATAAATAACGTAGATTTTTATATATCGTTCCGGTTCTCCCAGGTATAAGTCTTTTTTTTATTTATAATGCTTTTATAACTATCTTAATAGGGCTAGTTAGTTTTGCTGTTTTTGTTGTCTTTTTTATTAGAATTAGGTAAGTAATTTTTCTTTAATAAGGGCTTTTTATTTTAAATGGTTCTTGTATTATTATGTTACCGTATATCGCGGTCGGACCATATTAATTAACTTTTTATTATCCTTTTTATCGTTTTGTTATTATTTTTCGGATATAAAGGTCCAGTTATTTTGTCGAGGTTTCCTAAATGTCTTGCATTAAAAAGCCTTATATTTTATTTTATTATAATTATAACATTTAAACTGGGGTTAGTTTTGTTACCGGACCGTCCCGATTTCTATAGGGCCTGGTTAAATTCCGTAAGAAGTGGAAGATATAGTACGCCTATTTCCTTAATTAGGTTTGTTAAATTTGTACCGTAAGGTATATTAACCTTTTTTTTTTTTTTTTCTCGAATTATCGATTGTCGATTTTTATTACTTCGGTAATATATTTACTTAAAAAAATTAGTCGTTCCAGCTTAATTACTTTATCTTTAACGTTGTTCTTTAGTCCCTTATAAAATACGTTAATTAAGGTATCGTCTTTTTCGTCCACCTATCCTGTTTTGGTTATTAAGTTTCGGAACTTTATTGCGTATTTAAACGCTGGTCCTTTTTGTCGTAATTGTAAAATCTTTTGTACGGTAATACGTTTCTTATCAAGGTTATTAAAGTTAGCCTTTAACTTTTCCTTAAAATTGGAATAGTTGGCGAAAAGTTCCTTAGTAAATATTTCCATAGCGTTTTTAACCTTTTCCAAGTAATCCCTTATAATTGGTTCAAACCAATCAAATGCATCCCCAATAAGGAATACTACGACGGCAAAAATCTTATCTTCTAAGTCGTTAAAAGCCAGGAACCGTAAATATACTCGTATTTAGGTAAGAAAACTCTGGATATCGGTTTTTCTATCGTAAGGTTGTAATTTTTTGGCCTTAACCTTCGAAATACCGAGGTTTTTTTTGGCTAATTTCTTAAGTTGCAAAACTTCCGCTTTTAATTCTTTAAGCCTACCCTGGAATTATTAACTTATAGTACTTTCTTCGGTATTAAAAGTTATTTTAACAGTTTGGGTAATTACTTAAAATTTAACAATATTACTAAATAAAAGCTTATAACGTATAACGGCTAAGCTAATTAACCAACTATTAAACCAAGTCGTACGGTTTATGTTAATAATCGTATTACGGAATCTAAGCAATAAAGATAACTTAATTATATCTAGTAATACCAAAGGTATCTTAAGTAACCAAGTTATATTATAAGCTGTCGTTATCTAAGCTATAGAACTAATAAACGTATATATCCTTTATAAAAACCTAGATCTTTTATGGATCTTGTCGTCCTCCCAAATCCAAAGGATATTGGATCTATATAGATTCAATTAGATCTTTCGATCAGACAAGATCCAAATCACGTAACTCAACCCACTTGGGTCCTGTTTCGGTCCGCTAGGACCGTTTCCGAGACCTCCCCTCTGTTGGGTCGTAACATACCGCCGCCTTTACCACCCTAGTACCGAACGACTAGTATAGACCATCAAGAGGTTTATAGGGATAGATTTAAACCCTAACGATATGAAAAATATCCCTTATACGGCGTGCAACGAAGGGAAAATACGGAAGATACCGTTTACAAATTCTTAAAAACGAAAAAAATATATAAAAAAAATTATTTGGTACGATATAGGGTTAGTTAAACCCATCAATATTAAAAACAAAAGCTATTTTAGGTTTTTTATAGACGACCTGTTGCGTTACAGAAAGTATTATTCGTTTAAAAATAAAGACGAAATTTAATAAAGCTTATACGCGTATATTACGTAAGTTGCAAAACGTTTAAAAACGTTACTACTAAACGAAAAAGGCAAACGTAAAAACGTATAAATTCTGCGCTTTAACGGCGGCAGGGAATTCGGTATAACGATAATTAAAAACTTCTACGCCACAAAAAATATCGAACTGGTAATTTCCAGCGTATATAACCAGTATCAAAACGGAATTACAAAACGAAAAATATAATTTTTACAGAACGAAACGCGTAAAACCTCCGTATAAATAAAAATTTTTATATATTTCTAAAGCTTCGTAATAAAGGCAATAACGCATACTATTAATAGGATAAGCCAGTCCATAATAAAGGATATAACATTAATCGAATACTTTAAGAACGTTTTCGAACCGAATAAATTATATAGACCCGATAACGGTTATCTCCGAATCTTCGATAATAGGTATATAATCCTGATTAATCAGAATTATCGAACTAAATTAAAAAAGCTGGCAGTCCGTAAAGCAAAAGGAATATTGCTAAGCTATTAAAAGATATATAATTATAAAATATAGCTACTAAAGGGCGGTAAATTATTTATAATATTATATATTACTGTTTACGAAAACCTAAAAAAGTTAAAAAAACCCCTTAGCCTTAAAAATATTATCCAATTACTTTTATAGCGCGTATAAAAACGTTTAAAATATTATTAAAAATAAGGCGTAAAAGTAAAAAATAAGAACGATAACGTTATTTTAAAGGACGATACAGATTAAAAAACCAAATAAATTAAACGTAAAAAGGAACGCCCGAAAAAGATTATTTTTAAGCTATATACCTTAGAGGCTTTAAATAAAGCCCCAGAGTTAATTTAAAAGCTAAAGCTAACTTTAACCCAAAAAGACGACAATAAAAATAGCTTATATACCTTTTCTTTCAACTTATTAACATCAAGTAATAATAAAAACCGTTTTAGTAACTTTGGAAACGCCGATTAGGTTATCCGGAACGCTTACGAATACGAACAGGTAATTAATATATTAGATATTAACACCTATAAACTGTTTACTGCTATAGATAACGGCCCGATTTTAAAGGAAGTTATAAAAAGCCTAAAACGAGAGATATAACTTAAAGCTATTTTTACAGAAATTAAAAAAAACTTTTCGCGTAAAACTTTCAAATTTACGCTTTTTGGTAAAGTTGCTTAAAGGCATTTTATTAATGCTAAATAGGTATTAAAAAAGAAGTATACGTTTATAAAAAAACTAAATAAATATAAGGTACGTATTTGCGCAAAAAAATTTATACAGCGAAAAAAAATTAATTATAACGAAACAGTAATAAATACCGTAAGGGCAATGTACTAAAAGATTTTAATAACGTTAACTGTCAGATATAGGGGACATCAGTTGTGTTGTTGTATTAGGCTAACTTGCGTATGTTTCTCGTACGCGTATAGCTTTTATGTAACCTAGTAACGGAACATATATCTTCCGATTAAAGGGAGCCTTTCCGTATATAAGGTGCGTTTAGCACCCCCTGCTAGCTGATATACCCCCTTAACGCCTTAAAGCATTTATAACGTTAATCGTTACATATTATCACTTTTTAAAGCTACAGCTTTCCATTCAACCTCTCTTCCGGCGATTAAATCCTTTTAATCAACTAATTCCTTCTTTAAAATTATTCGCAAAGTGTTCCTCCGCCGCTTAAAGGTTTCCGTAATATTTATTAATCCTAGCTGTTTTTTAAAATACCTAAACGGTTCGCGTAATAAGGCTTTAGTCAGTTTATTAGCCAGCATGTCGCTTATAGGTATATAGTCCATTTTAATTAAATCTTTTTTTGCGGCTTCTCGTAATTAGTAATTATATATATTTACGTGCCGCAGCTTCGTTTATAATAAGGCGACGTCGGCGTTGATAAGCCGTATAATTTGTTAATTGTCGTACCATATATTTAGCGGTTTAGCATCTAGGGTAATTCCCAGCTTTTTAATTAATCAAAAGCTAAATAAGGTTTTTTTTATAACCTATGTAAGGAATAATAACTCCGTTTTTGTTATAAAAATAATTATTATATTTTGCTTGTTCGCCCGCCATCCTATTACTCCTTTAAATAGCTTTATAACGTAAGCTTAAAAGCTTTTTCGATCAACCGTATTATCCACGAAGGAAACGTCGTTTTAAGTATTTAACGAATTTTCGTTTCCGAACTGTAACGTTAACGTTCTAGTTCCGATTAAATATAATATAATTCGATTAGCAGCTTTGTAATATACGTTGCTAAGGTTTAGGTTAAAATGGGCAAGTTGGGATACGGTAAAGAATATATCGGGTCGCATATTAATTGTTACGTAAAAAATAGAACCGATTTTTTTCTGGTATTTATTAACAAAATTTGGATAAACCAGATTAAAATTCGGCAGTAGTTTAATACTAATCATAAGTGTCTTTAGAAGGTTATTTAGACTTTCTTTAGGGATTAAGTTAGTTAGTTTATTTATAAAGTCGGATTGGGATAACCAGATTTTTCTGTTAGGTCTGTTTTTAATTATTTCGATACCAAGGAATTACTGTAAGTTTTTACCTTTTGTAAAGGTATACCATTTCCGAATTTGTTAAATTAACTAATTAACGAAATCTTAATTTTCTTTATAATATGCTATAACGATATCGTCCATAAAGAAAAAAATAAGTATTTTTTAACGAATAAAATAATAAGGTTTATAAGGAACGGAGCTAAATCTTAATTTCTTAAGTATCCCGGTAAAATCTTTCTGTTATAATAACGGCGACTCCCGTAAGCTATATAAAGCTTTTTTAATCAAAAAAGTTTTTTTACGTTAAGGATATCTTAAGGGCGTTTTCATGTATATTTCGTAAGGTAAGTTAGCGTTAACGAAAGCGTTAATAACGTTATATTATTTAAGCTTTAAGTTAAATTTAGCCGTTGTAATAATTAAAACTCTAAACGATTTTCCAGCTAAAGTGGATGCGTATATATTACCATATACGTTTTTTAGTTATTAATCGCTTCGTATAATAAAACGTATTTTATATTTTTGTAACTAGCTATACTTGTTAAATTTATAAACGTATACCTATATATACTTTAAAACCTGTTTCCTTTTAGTAAAAAACTGATTAATTATTTCCCAGAATTGTATCTTTTTGTAACTTTATAAATAAGCCTTTTCGGCTTTACGAAATATTTCCCTTAAAAAGTATATATTTAGCTTTTTATAACTTCGCGGTAGTAATAATAAGTTGCGTTTGTATATCCGGTTTCGCGATTTAGGGATTTTGTATATTTTCGTATTAAAGCTTTTCCGATTAAAGTAACGCATATTTCGGGTAATTAACTTCCTTAAATTTCCGTAGTTTACCGGCCGATTATCGATCGTATTAACAAAATAAGTTATTCGTTTTACGTTAAACGCGGCTTTTTACATTTTATAATTGTACCGATAATTATTTTTTCGATATAAAACGTACGGGAAATTTACGTTTATAACCTATAAAGTATTTTCGTTTTTTACCGTTACCCTAGGTTAAATAACGTAATAGGAATTTAAAGTTATTTTTATTACTTCCGTTAACGTAATAATTATAGTAATTATTAAAGCAAACGTTAATAAAGGTAATTATTTAAAAAACGGAAGTAGTTCGAATATAACGGTTATATAAAAGTAATTAGTCTTATATAAACAGGCTTGTTTTTCTTTATTCCGTACGTTTTATACGCCTATATTACTTTAAAACCACCTTTCCTGTTCAACCGGTAACTAAATTGTTCCGTTTAAGTTTTTATTTTTTTCTTATATCTATATATTTAGGTAACTTAAGCCTTAATCAGGTACTTTTACCTGTTGCAATAACTTTTATAACTTTTTTTCTATAACGTATAAAAAGTTGTTTTTTAAGTTTCTGATATTACCTGAAAAAATAACCTTTTCGTTAAACTATACGTCTTAAATAGTAATAACTTTATTAATTAACGGGTTCCAGATTTCGTAAATATTCGTAAATCGGTAACCGATTAAGAAACTAATCCAGGCTTTAGGATTTAACTTCTAAAATCTTTGTTTTTTTTTTATAACGGTAATTATTATAATATAGGCCATATAGCCGTATACTTACAAATAGGCTTATTAAAGCTTCCAATTAAGCACTGCAACACCGTCTCTATACGCCAAATAAATATAATAAACCTTATATAAGCTTTGCCAAAAAAATGCATATTTAAGGGTACGGTTATACAAATACATTACTACTTTAAAGATATATACGATCAGGAACAAAAATAACTTAATGCTATTTCGTATCGCAATCGTTTTCTCCTTAATTACACCCCCTAAACACTTTATACCCCCATTCTAAACCTGGGTATACGGTGCTAAAAGTTTAAATCTAATACTAAAAAAAGGCGATTATAATATATCTCAAAATTAATAATTTTTTAAAATTTCGTTATCGCATTCGATTACCTATAAAAAAACCTTATCCTAATTTTTTAAAACTCCTAGGAAATATTCGAACGCTATAATCAATATATCTTACTCACGGTTCTTAAGGTAAATATCCCAAATAAAACCTAAATACCTATCGGTAACGAACATAACATATCTATATCTTTCAAAGTTTTTTTCGAAATCCGTAAAGTCGATAATAATTCGCTATCCTAATCGGAAAGCTTCTTCCCTCGGCTCTCGGCGTATTTGCCTTTTAACCTTCGCTTTACCACATACTTAGCATTCAACTATTATAAAACCCTTTAAACGTACTCCCTTTATATAAAACTATAACTAAGCAATCATTTCGGGCCCAAAATATTTTAATCTCAGGTGCCAAATAATACCGTTACCGATTCGTAATAATCTCGCTATATATATATTAACGTTTCGTCTGTAAAATGCAAAGGCTACATAGGTAACTATCGCGCTAATATCCTCGATAACGAACTAATCAAATTTATCTATCAACGTAACAACTACCTAATCATATTTATTTCGAATAAAATTATTAACTTTTCGGTTATCCCACTAATACCTTTTCTTTCGGAACTGCCGGAAAAATACTAAATTATATACAAAGTCCTCATAATAAGCCACATCGTACAAACGTAACGCTCTTAAGCCCTTAAAACTTTAAAATAATATATTTATTTCTCTATATCTTTTAATCGGAACGAAACTATTCCCTACGTACATTCCGTCGCCTTAAATCGTTATCCTATAATTTAGGAATTTGCTAATAAAATTAAAAATATATATCGTAAATCCTAAATCCAAAATAAACGAATTCCTTAAGGGGTAAAACACGGCATTTACCGTATTACGTTAATTAAAAATTAAAAAATACGCCAGGACCCGTTTTACTCCTTTTAAAAGTTAATCTATCTCCTAAGTAATTATTTTTTCCATAACCTTCGACAGGCGATTAATCTTTTCTTTTAAAAATTAATCGGAAATAATTCGTTTCTAAACCAACCTTAAAATTACCTTGCTAAATTTAAATTCTACTAGAGCTCTATTAAGAAATACGTAATAATATTAAGGTAACTTATAAACAAAGTTTAAGTACGTTTTGCACCAAATCCTTTATACGTCTAACTTTTAACGCTTTCGCTTATTACTGCTGCTATTTCGGCCCGTTTAAGAACCTTCATAACCGCCTCGCTTCGGCTTACGCCCTAAGGTCCTCCCTCACGATTAAAGGTTATCCTTGGTTTTTTCCTAATTAAAATCGTCCTAATCAAAAGGATCCGTAAATATCCCATAAAACGTTAAAAACGCTACCTTAATATTTTTCGATATAGGTTATAAATAGGTTATGGTCCAATAATCTAAAAAGTTAACTACCACTTCCTAATAGCTAATCGTACCGTTATTAATTTCGGCCTTCTTTACCATCTAAAACGTAGTTATTTAAATCCTTACAATAGGAACCAGTGCTATACATAAATCGTTTACCTATACAATTATCGTTTTCGTCTCTAGGATTCTATATCGCTATCCTTAAGCTATGATCTTTTGCCACTTTATAATCTATTCGTCTAATTTCTTTACCAACTTCGAAACTTACTTCAGCCTTTCGCAATACTCTCGTTAAGTATTAATTAAAAACCTGCTATCGTACATCTTACCGGATTCAGCCAACTTAGCATACCACTTCCGTAAGTTTTTTCCTAAAAAAAAACTTATTTTTTTAATCACTGGAAATACTGACTCCAGAACCCATTTTATAAGGTCATTATTGCTTTTTCGGAAAATATCGTATTTCCGATCCTTATAGGTATATACCGTAAAGTCCTGATTATAAGCTTGTTTGCTTTCGGTCGTTATTTTAAAGGTATTCGTTAAATAACTGGTATAATCGATTTTTTCGTAAGTTCCTTCAAAGAATATAAATGTAATTAAAAAGCCGCTTAAAATGTTATTTCGTATCGTATAACGGATTTGTCGTTTCGGATACGAGGTTATATCAGGTTTTATTAATCTAACAGGTTACGGAAATAACTAATTAAAATTAATATAATCCTATATATCAAAAACGTAAGCTTTAACCTGGAATTCGCCCTTAAAACGGTCCCAATCCTTAAATCCGTTATAAATAACAAAAAACGTTAACGACACCGTTATTATTATAATTAATAAAATATACGAATAATTATTACTAATATACAGCCTATATCGTCTTAGCAACAGCTAATCAATTAATAATAACACAAATTAAACGAATAAAACTTTTAATTGTTAGATATAAAGGATATCAGTTATATTATTATATTAGGCTAACTTACGTATATTTCTCGTACGCGTACAGCTTTTATGTAGCCTAGTAACGGAACATATATCTTCCGATCAGAGGGAGCCTTTCCGTATATGGGGTGCGTTTAGCACCCCCTGCTAGCTGACATTAACCGCCTTTTTAGGGTGGTATATACTCCAGATAAATTTTATTATTACGTACTTAAACGGCAAATTAAAGGAAAATATTTATATAAAACAGTTTCTTATATTAAAGGAATATTTTGATACGTATTTAAAGGATAAGAAGATATATAAGTTTTCCTTAAAGAAGGTTATTAAGTTAATAAACTTATTATACAGTTTAAAACAAACCGAAACTGCTTAATAGGAAAAAATAAGAGAAATATTTGCGAAATAAAGTTTCCGTCCGTTAATTTCGGACGACGCGATATATTATAATCCCAAAATAAGAAACGTTATTGCTTTATACGTAAATAACTTCCTGCTTTTCGGCTTTAATAAACAGCGTTTTAAGGATATCGCTAAGAGGATTGTTAAGAACGTCCTAGTTAAGGACTTAAGTAACGCGGATTAGTACCTAAGCGTACGAATTATCCGTTTTTTACTAATAAAAAATATTAGGCTAAATTAACAGCAATATATTAAGAAATTATTAGAGTTAATTGGCTTAAACGAGATAAGAATAGAGCTTATATTATTTGTTAAGGATTACTTGAAATACGTTATAAGATATAACGGCGTAATTAGTAAAGAAAAAACTTTTAAATATGTAAGCCTAATAGGGAAATTTAATTTCATAAATTGTATTAGCAAACCAGATATAACGTTTGTAACGTTAATTTAAATAAGGTTTATAAATAACCCGTTACCTAAATATTAGGAATATATTAAAAGATTGCCGAAATACTTAAACGGTATAGCAAATATATTTTTTCGGTACTGGAAGTTATAAGAAGATTACCCGTATTATAAGTATAATAACTTAAGGTTATTCGGAGTAGTAGATATAAGCTTGGCAAATAACTATAAGTTAATAAAATCTATAATTAACTATATATTCTTTATAACTGGAACGCTTATTTTATGGATTTTAAAGTTATAAGGTGTTATTATTAAATATATTACGGAAACAAAATACGTAAAAGCAAAAATAACAATTACAAAGATAACTAGGACTAAAAACTTTTTAATAAAGCTAAGGCTTACGCCTAAAGGTTCTATTCCTATTTTAAAAAATAATACAAATATACTTAAATAAATAAAAAAGATATAGATAATACGAAGAAAACGTTATATTCGAACCGAATATTATTACGTACGTTAGGAAATCTGAAAAGGAAATATTAGCTTTTAATACGTAAAAAATAAAGATAACCCTGCTAACGGATTTATAAAGTTATTTAATAAGGCAAACTTCGAACGATTTATAATTAACTTAAGACTTAAGAAAATATAAAAAAAGTTAAAAAATATTTAAGATTTAGTTAAAACAACTGGCAAAAAAATAATCCCGCTGGACTTTTTTTATACGGGAAAAAAGGCGTTTCCTTATTAAAACCTATTTTTCGTTACTGAAAACGACAACCGCGGTATTTTTTTTACGATTACCCGAAAGTATCCGTTTACTTGTTAATTTTAAGGTTTTAACCTTTTATAAAATCATTTATTTATATATAATTATAACCTTTTATGTTAATTTTTACCTAAGGGCGTTAATATCTTATATATGGTTTATAGTTAATTAATATTTTTTAATTAACCGGAAAATTTTTTTTTCTTAATAGCCTTTTATAAAAGGGGATTTAAAAAGTAATGATTTTAATTATTTACTAGTATTGCCGTTAAAAAATAAAACCGATTTTTAGAGTTATAAAACTTTTAACGTAGTAGGTTAACGTATATAAAACGTTTTCTTATATTAACGCCTAATTTAATCCGAAGCGTTTCGGAAAAAGTGGGCCCTGTATTCCGGGACGGTTACGAAAAAATAGTAAAGCGAAAAAACCGGCTTTTTAATGTAACGGTTAATTACGTAACCTTATTTTAGACGAGAATGACGGAGATAAGGGTTTAAATCTTATATAGATTGAAAATTTTAATAACTTTTTAATAGATTTCCTTAGAATTTTAAATTTGATTTTAAGAGATTACGTGGATAAAATTACCTGACGCAAAAGGGCGTATCGGCAATTGGTGTTTTCAGGTGCCCGCGGCTGGTACGTCTAGGCTGCGGATATTACCTAGGACAACCTTTATCCAGGAACTATCTTTTGTACAGCTAAACGTGTATATAAGGGCGATTGCCCCTAGACCTCTTTAGTCTTTCCTAGAATAACCATGCGCACTTTGCTAGAATCCTGCATTTGATCACTATGACTGCTAACAAAAATTAATTATTTTAAGATATCTTTTTTAATTATATAAACTAAACGGTTTCAGGCTTTATTTTTAACCTTGTTTTCGCTTTAATCGGTAACGAAATTTACGATAATTATAAATAAATATTTTTTTATATAAAACGCCTTTATTTAAAGATCGAAATTATTAAACGTAATGTTATTATTAATAATTTTAATAATGAACTGCAAAAAAATATACGAAAATCTTTTCAAAATATTAAATTATAAAGTTGTATTTTTTATATTAATAAGAACGTAATCGTTAACGTAAAACGGAAATGGATTAAATTATTAATCTCGGATAATAAAAAGTTGTTATAATATAAAAATTTTTTTCCTATTAATAAAAACTACATTATGTTTAATTTAATAAAACGTTTATTATTTCGATGGTGTAATAACTTTAACCGAGATTAATATTTTTATAAATAATTATTTGATAATATACCTTTAATTAATTTTTATTTTCCTTTTCTAGAGTTTTATAGTGTATTTCAAAAATCACGATTAATTTGTTAAAGTTTAAAGTAACGTACCACACAAGCGAACTGTACACACAAGCGAGCTGTACACTTTTTGCACCTTGCAACAACTAATCCAAAT
Organism: Monosporascus sp. CRB-8-3; assembly: GCA_004155055.1. Classification (NCBI taxonomy): domain Eukaryota; kingdom Fungi; phylum Ascomycota; class Sordariomycetes; order Xylariales; genus Monosporascus; species Monosporascus sp. CRB-8-3. Next base: position 43,999 of record QJNZ01000449.1, read on the forward strand.
AACTTAACCATAACAGATCTAATTGATTCAATCAACGGTATTCTTTTTCGCTGACTTTATCTACAGCTCTGGAACAAATACACGTATTATATTAAGGCTTGGTACGAACGCCATATTATTATTCCTTCCTCTAAACTCCTATGCGACCGATTACCCCCCGACGTACCTAGGCCAATATTACCCCCATTTCGAAAGTATTAAAGTCGACCTACAAAAAAACGATTACCGACCGATTTCCCTACCTATATACGCCAGTGTTTTTTATCCGGTTTTAATACGTGGAAGATATTCGCTAAATGGAAGGTTATAGGGCTTTGTTGGAAGACGCGTTGCAAGGCTGCGGGGCAAGGCTGTAGGGCTTGTTAGGGCGCGTCGAAGGGCGTATCGCAGGACTTGTCGGAGCAACAATTCGATCCTACGTATTTAAATAGTTAAAACAAACGTTTCCAATAAAAAAGAACACTTACTATACGGGATAAATACGTTTTTCGGTCGGCAGTAAAGGTGGTGGCAAAAGAAATGCTGTTAATAGCTATTGAAAGTAGTTGTCGCATATAGGTTAGCAGGAAGGAATAATAATATGGCGTCTGCAATAAGCCTTGATATAATACGTATACTGGTTTGGAGCTGTAAATACGGTTAGCGACAAAAAATAAAGTTGATTTGAATTAATTGAATGTGTTATGGTTGAGTTATTCGGATTAGTTGTTGCAAGGTGCCAAAAAGTGTACAGTTCGCTTGTGTGTACAGTTCGCTTGTGTCGTACGTTATAATTATAATAAAGTTCGGTAATATATAAAACCCGGTTATACCATATTTCGAATTTATATATTTTCCTTGTTACGATAAATAGTTTTGTACGTAAATAATCGAAAATTTTAATTTCGGCATAAAAATTGTATCTTTAACCGAAACTAGTTATAAAGCGCTAAAAAATTACGTACTTAATAATAAAAGGGATATTTTAAAGTTTTAAATTAATTTCGAATAATTATTCGAAATTTAATGAAAAAAATTCGAAACGTAGGTAATTAAGAATATTTTTAAAATAGGAAAGGATTAAATCGGTAAGGAGTATTTCGGTAACGTATTCACGTAATATTTTATAAATGTTTAAAGCTAATTAATACCGAATATAAATATACCTTAAGTTTTATGTTTATATGTTTACGGTCGTAAGTTAAAACGATACCGCTTTGTAAATACGAAATAATTAAGATTAGGCAATATTTTAATATTATATATTATTACGAAAAATATTAAAATATCTACCGTTTGTAAAAAAAGCCTTATATTATAAATTTACGTAAAAAGGATATTTATTTTAATATTTAGATAAAAACCTTATTACAATCGACCCCGAATTAACTATCCGTAATTTTTTTATAACCGTACTAAGAGGCCGTCTAATATTTTATTTTATTATAAAATTTAACGAAGTTATTATTAATATATAAAGATCCCGGGTTAGGGAATTAGACTTTGTAAATAACCGTACGAATTAGTAAAATAATAATTTAATTTTATTATAACGGGAAAAACGTTTTATTAACAGGAAACGGAAAAAATAAAACAATTTTTAAGCCCGAAAATAAAGGTCACTTCCTAGCAGTAAAAATATCGTAATTAATTATTAATTTTAACGTTAGGAACAAAACGGACGAATAATTATATCGTAATAATTTTAATTAAAGTTCTTAATTAACGTACGAAATTTCGGATTCGGTTTTCGAAACGATTTCGTTTGTTAATTATAACGGAAATTAAGTGGTAAAAAGCGATTAGTTAGGTTATTTAACAGGAAGTAATATAAGTTATTTAAAAAACGCGTTGTTTTTATAATAATTTCGTTATTGTATATAACGTTATTAAAAAAACTATAAAAATCGCTTTAATTTCTTATACTAATATCTGAATATATTTATTAATAACTATGCCTTATTATTATAATATTTTTTAATAAATTAATTACCTTAATTAAAGCAATAGAAATTATATAAAAATTATCGTAATACGATATATAGGTATTAAAATATTAATCGTTCTTTTTATTATTATCAAGTAAAGCGTTATAAGGTACGTTATAAGATACGTTATAAGGTGCGCTATAAGGTGCGCTATAAGGTACGTTATATGGTGCGCTATAGAGTACGTTATAGCGTTAAACCTTTTAAAACGCTTTAGGCGACCCCTTTTTTCTTTTTGCAGTTGTATCCTTTTTTTATACTTTATACTTTACTTATATGTATTTTCGCAACGAAAAATCGCAAAATTAAACATATTTTACTTTTTTAATTTATAGATAATAAGGATTAAAATAAGCTATAAAAGTTTTTTAAAAGTCGTTATATTATTAAGTTATTTAAAGATAAGCAGTAAATATTATAAGGTAATTAAAATGGTGGCGGGGCGGTAACAGGTGTAAAAGAAGTAATATATGGCTCCCATATAAAAAAATAATATGCGAATAGTACAACTCTTTTAATAACGCTCCTCTACGTCGGAGGCGGGTGCCTGCCATGAATTTTTCTGGCGATGTACGATTACTTAATTAGATCTACTAAGCACAAATATAATGGGAAAGAAGGGAGGGTAGCGTCGAATTAGGACACCTTACAACCGCGTAAGAAAGATTAATTATGAGACATGATAGGTAAGGACTGTCCCGCTACAAAGAGCTATTCGAAGATTAAAAATCCTCGGGCAACATGTGGTCCCAAAAAAGAGACATTGCAAAAAGGCTCGGCACTTTCTCATGCCATTAAGCTACTGATTACTTGCACGTTAAGTAGGGTGTTGAACGCTATGCCGTTGGTCTCGCTCAATGCCGGCTCAGGATTTCCAGCAAGGTATATATAATCATCCAATTATTCTACTAGGGTTCACAGTGAAGACCAACTCCGTAGCTCTCAAGCCAGTTTTGCCGGTTGCTATACGACCGCGGGTCGAAAGGTAAAACTGTTGACAAGAACTGGGTGAAAAACACGTTAGGGCTGTGGGTCGCCATACATTACGCCTAGGTAAGTCATGCGTTTATGTTTCGAGGTGCTTTAGATATGAGTTGTACTATTCACACGCTAGTTTTTATATAAAAGCTATATATTACTTTTTTTACACCTGCTACCGCCCCGCTACCATTTTAATCACTTTATTTTACTTATTAGTTATCGTTAAATATCTTAATAATATGACGTTACCTGAAGAGATTTTGTACATTATCTTAATCCTTATTAACTAAAAATAAAAAAATAAAAAAATACGTTCAAATCTAGGATTTTCGTTGCGAAGATATATATAAATAAAATATAAAGTATAAGAAAAAAATACAACTATATAAAGGAAGAAGAGGTCGCTTAAAGTATTTTAAAAGATTTAACCCTATAACGTACTTTTATAAAACTTTACTTAATAATAATAATAATAATAATAATAATAATAATAAAACGATTAATATATTGAGATATACGTATCGTATTACGATAATTCTTTTCTAGTTTTATGGTTTTAATTAAGATAATTAATTTATCGAAAAATATTATAATAATAAAATCTAGGTAATAATAAATATATTTTAGTATTAATTTAAGAAATAAAAGCGATTTTTATATTTTTATTATTATCTTATATATAATAACGAAATTAACATAAAAATAACGCGTTTCTTAAATAACGTTTTTGAATTTAAAAAAAGAAAAATTAATATTATTTATCGTTAAATAATTTACTAATATTTTTTTACTACTTAACTATAACTGGAATTAATATACGAAACCGGTTTAAAACCCGAATTCGAAATTTCGTAAGTTATTTAAGAACTTTAATTAAAGCTATTATAATATATTTACCTATCCGTAAAGTTTCTAGCGTTAAAGCTGATAGTTAATTATAAGATTTTTTCTGCTAACGAATCACCTTTACTTTCGATAGTAAAGATTATTCCGTTTTATGCGTTTTCTTTTAATAAAAGCGTTTTCTCCGCTATAATATAACGGTTAGATTAGTTAACTAACTATTAAACTAAGTCGTATAGTTTAGATTAGCAGTTATATCGTAGAAATTTAAGTTATAAAAATAAGTTATTTACGTTTAATAACATTAAAAATGTTATAAGTAAGTAAGTAATATTATAAACTGATATTGTTTAAATTATTAAATTAATAAAAATATATATGCAGGGTCGTTAGGTTTAAGCCGTATTATCTGAGCTAAGCTAAAAATACGAAGTAATTATATTAATAATTAATACGATCAATATTTTACTTAATATCTTCGAATACGGCAATTATTAATAGTTTTTACGGTAACGATAAATTGTATTTCGGTTCCGAAAAGTCTTATTCCGAAGCCAACTGTTACGTAATACCGATAAATTTCGACTCTGATAAACCCTATACCCTGGTTTAGTAGGGGGAATCTTAGATAATGATTTAAAAGATATTAAGCTTTTCACGGTAAATCTTAAGTCCGTATAAAATAGCTGCTTTACGACCTTCCGCCAGTCTTATTACTTCTTTAACCTCGATTAATCTCAAGGCACCTTTTTAAACCCCCATAAATTATGATAATTAAAACATATCGGCCAAATCCGAATATAAAGTCTTAATATTGCGTACCTTCGAAATCTCGACAGAAACGGTTTTAATTACGTTACCTAATTTAAATAAAATAATCGGTCGAATAAAATATATCGACATCTTTATCGATATTAATAACCTTTTCAAAAAAAATCGGATTTTGTTTTTAATTTCCGGATACAATTTAATTTAAAACGGTAGCAATAATCGATTTTTGCGTAAATTTATGCTAAGAAATATCCGGCTTATAAAAAAATTACTGGCAAAACTGGAGGATGGCGATAACGGGTTTAAGAACGTCGAAATTCAACTTTTAAGTCGATATAAGCTGGAGAATTACGAACGATAATTTGTCCGGTTGTTCCGGATTGCGAAAACGGTTTAGAATTCCGTTAAGAATAGTCGTTAATAGGGGCATAACTGGGCAGTTTAAAGTTACCTTGGAATAAGACGCTTATAAGAAAGTTAGAGTTTGGTAAAACTTAGCAACCAATAATATAATTTATCTATTTATTTAATTTAATACCTCGGTTACGTCTTCTTTAAAGAGAAATAAAAATATATCTATCTTTTTAAGTTTTTTATAGCTTAATAGTATTTAATTATATTTTATTAACTATTATTAAAGGCTGCTAAGTAAAAATAAATAATATGTAGTTAATTTCTATTAAATACTTAGTAACGTATTTTTATAAAATAAGGCCGACTTTTTTTAATTTAACTGTTTCCGAGATCTAGTTAGCTTAAATTATAATGCAATTTTTTTATATATATCGAATCGCATTATTAAACCGTTTTAATTAATTTCACTTTTTATTATCCGTCGTAAATATTTATTTTTAAATTTATAGCGTATTCTTTATATTTCGACTAAAATCTAAAAATATAAAATATTAAAAAAAAATTTTAAATAGAAAGTTTATATTTAGTAAGGTTATTTCTATACCGGAAACGGCGTCCTACTTTTTATTTTAATAAAAGAATCTCCGTATTAAAAATTAACGGCTAGAATAAAAGAAAATATATATGCAAGGTAAAGTACCATTGTGGTATCTAGCTATGTACATACATACAGCTGATCCGTTCACTACATACATGTACATAAATGGTTCTGCACAAACGCGACCGGGAAGCACCTCCCTAAAAACCGTCCCTTCTTGGCCAAGGGCCGGAAAAACGCAATGCGGGTTATGTAACACGGCAACTGACGATAAGATACACCCGATTGATTGATTAGTTCCTAACGCCCCCAATCGTGACTGGTTCTAGAGCCCCCAGCCACCCCTTAATTGTCGCCGACACGGTGGCGGAGCCGAAGCCCCAATTGGTCTAGCTCCTCTAGGCTGGCGCGACCTAGGGGAACGGTGGCCCAAGCTGGATTTAAACCAGCTGTCTCTTGCGATTAATTAGCAGGGTGCCCAAGCCTGCATCAATTGAAAGAGACACCCAGGCTCGCGACTACTGAGCCATTGGGCCAGAAAATATATATAAAAGAGCTTTTTTTTAAGAAATTGTAAAAATATCATTAATAAAAAATAAAAGAAATTACAGTACGATTAATCCCTTCTCGTAAATAAAAAGTTTTCCCCCCCCCCCTTCCAAAAAAAATAACATAATACGAAGCTCAATTATTTAAAAAAAAAAAAACTAGAAAAATAAAAGTATCAGAAAGAAAGTAACTTTATCGGCTATTATTAAGCTTTCGGACTTTTTAATTAGGATGTCGTTGAACTAACTAACTAATTATTTTTAAATATTATAGATAAAATTATATTAAGTTCCGATAACTCTAATATTAAATATAAAAGTTCTTTAAAAATATTAGGCATTAATAAAGTTCTTAATAAAGTTCTAATTAATTTTAGAATTTAAATCATATTTTATTTAATAAAATATTTAATAAAACTTTTTTTAACGTACGTTAAAAATCTTTTCCGTTTTATAAACTAATGTTTTCTTATTTACTTTGTCTTTATATTATATATTAAGTTTAATTATATTCGTATAATATATAACGTTTAATCTTTACTTTCCTATAAATCGTATATTATTATATAAATATTTGGGCCTGTAATTCTACGGTAGATAAAAAATATATTCTTTATTATCATTTTAAGGTTTAATAAATACTTAGGTATTTATATAACTAATATTCCTATACTTCTTATATTAAATTTTAGTAGTAACTCTTTTATATTTAGATTTTATTCGGATTTTTATTTTTAGATAAATTATTACTTTATTTTTCTATTTTCTAATATATATTTAATATCGATGTTTTAATAAGATTAATATGGTTTTATTAGAAATGCTTTTTTAATATTTAATTAAAAATAATCTATTCTATTTTAATTTCAAAGTTTTATACATTCAGTTATTTATTAAAAAAGTTCTTTTTATTATTTCTAGGTTCTTTATAATAAATAATTATGTAATAGAATTGTAGAAATGATTTTACATCACCTAATTATCCTTTATTTAATTTTATAATAATTATAAAATGTAAGATACTTTTATAATTCGTATTTATCTTTACTTAATATTAGTTTTTTTAAACTAATACTTTAATTTTATAAAGGCCTTAACGATAATTAAATACTTATTATTAAAAAAATCAATTAGTATTATACCGTATAATTTATAAAAGTAAAAAACGATAAGATATAAGTTTTATTACGTAGTTGCAAGAACTCGCAGAAATTCCTAGGAAGACACCGGAACTATAACGTCAGATAAGGAATATTAGGAGATTGTAAAGCAGTACTAATCCTAGGAATGACACGAAATATAGGTAGAGTATTATTAGATATAGGGGATATCAGTTGTGTTGTTATATTATGTTAAGTTGCGTATGTTTCTCGTACGCGTATAGCTTTTCTGTAGCCTTATAACGGAACATATATTTTCCGATTAGAAGGACTTTTTCCGTATTTAAGGTGCGTTTAGCACCCTTTATTAGTTGATATACCCCCTTAACGCCTTGAAGTATTTATGGCGTTAATCGTTACTTATTATCACTTTTTAAAGCTATAGCTTTCTATTTGATTTTTTTTTCCGGCGATTAAATCTTTTTAATCAGTTAATTTTTTTGGAGAAATTACTTGTAGGGTATTTTTCCGCCGTTCGAGGGTTTCCGTGATATTTACCAGTTCTAGTTATTTTTTAAAGTGCCTAAACGATTCGCGTAATAGGGCTTTAGTTAGTTTATTAACTAGCATATCGCCTGTAAACGTATAATCTATTTGGATTAAGTTTTTTTTTGCGGTTCTTCGTAGCCAGTAATTATGTATATTTATGTATTATAGTTTCGTCTATAATAGGGCGACGTTAACGTTAATAAGCTATATAATCTATTAATTATCGTATTATATATTTAACGGTTTAGCATTTAGGGTAATTTTAACTTTTTGATTAATTGAAAGTTAAATAAGGTTTTTTTTATTGCTTGTATAAGGGATAATAATTCCGTTTCTGTTATAAATATAGTTATTATATTTTGTTTATTTGCCTGTTATTTTATTATTTTTTTAAATAGCTTTATAACGTAAGTTTGGGAATTTTTTCGATCGATCGTATTATCCGTAAAGACAGCGTTACTTTAGGTATTTAACGAATTTTTGCTTTCGAATTGTAACGTAAACGTTTTGGTACCGATTAGGTATAATATAACTTAGTTTGCGGCTTTATAATATACGTTGTTAGGGTTTAGGTTAAAACGGGTAAGTCGGGATACTGTAAAGGATATATCGGGTTACGTATTAATTGTTACGTATAAAATAAAACCGATTTTTTTCTGGTATTTGTTAATAAAGTCTGATTGGGCTAGATTAGGAGTCGGTAATAGTTTAACGTTAATTATAGGCGTTTTTAGAAAGTTATTTAAGTTTTTTTAAGGATTAAGTTAGTTAGCTTATTTGTAAAGTCGGATTAAGATAATTAGATTTTCCTATTAGGTTTGTTTTTAATTATTTTAATACCGAGGAATTACTGTAAGTTTTACTTTTTATAAAAGTATACCGTTTCCGTATTTGTTAAATTAATTAGTTGACAAGGTCTTGATTTTTTTAGAGTATATTATAACGATATTGTTTATAAAGAAAAAGATAAATACTTTTTAACGAATAAAATAATAAGCTTTATAAAAAATGGGGTTAAATTTTAAATTTTTAAGCTTTTTTATAAAACTTTTTGTTATAATAATAGCGATTTTCTCAAGTTATATAAAGCTTTTTTAATTAGAAAAGTTTTGATACCTTGGGATATTTTGGGAGTATTTTTATATATATTTTATAGGGTAATTAGGCCTTAACGAAAACGTTAATAAAGTTATATTGCTTTAGTTTTAAGTTAAATTTAACCGTAATAACGATTAAGGTTTTCAACGATTTTTTGGTTAATGTAAATACGTATATATTATTATAAAGGTTTTTTAGTTATTAATCGTTTTATATAACGAAACGTGTTTTGTATTTTTATAATTAATTATATTTATCGAATTTGTAAATATATACCTATATATACTTTAAAACTTTTTTTTAGCAGAAGATTAATTAATAATTTTCCAAAATTATATTTTTTTATAACTCTGCAAGTAAGCCTTTTCGGCTTTACGAAATATTCCCTTTAAAGTATATATATTTAGTTTTTTATAACCTTACGGCGGTGGTGGTAAGTTGCGCCTATATATCCGGTTTCGCGATTTAAGGATTTTATATATTTTCGTATCGAAACTTTTCCGATTAAGGCGGCGCATATTTTGGGTAATTAACTTTTTTAAATTTTTATAGATTACCGGCCGATTATAGATCGTATTAATAAAATAAGTTAATTATTTTACGTTAAACGTAATTTTTTATATTTTATAATTATATCGATAATTACTTTTTCGATACAGAACGTATGGGGAATTTACGTTTATAATTCGTAAGGTATTTTTATTTTTTATTATTATTTTAGGTTAAATAACGTAATAGAAAATTGGTATTACTTTTATTATTTCCGTCGGCATAAGAATTATAGTAGTTATTAGAGCAGATATTAGTAGAGGTGATTGTTTAAGGAACGGAAGTAGTTTATATATAGCGGTTGTATAAAGGTGATTAATTTTATACGAATAGGCTTGTTTTTTCTTATTCCGTACGTTTCGTACGTCTGTATTATTTTGGAGTTATTTTTTCTGTTTAACCGGTAGCTGAATTGTTCCGTTTAGGTTTTCGTTTTATATATATATATATATATATTTAGGTAAGTTAGGCCTTAATTAGGTATTTTTATTTATCGTTATAATTTTTATAATTTTTTTTCTGTAATGTGTAAAAGGTTGTTTTTTAAGTTTTTGATATTATTTGAAAAAATAGTCTTTTCGTTAAATTATACGTTTTAAGTAGTAATAACTTTGATAATTAACGGGTTCCAGATTTCGTAGATATTTATAAATCGGTAACCGATTAAAAAGTCAATTTAGGTTTTAAAATTTAACGTTTAAAGTTTTTTTTTCCATAGCGGTAGTTATTATAATATAAGCTATATAGCCGTATATTTATAAATAAATTTATTAAGATTTCCGATTAAGTATTATAATACCGTTTTTATACGTTAAGTAAGTATAATAGATTTCGTATAGGCTTGTTTAAAAGAGTGCATATTTAGGGGTACGATTATATAAATATACTGCTGTTTTGAAAATATATACGATTAAGAATAAGGGTAATTTAGCGTTATTTTATATCGTAATTGTTTTTTTCTTAATTATATCCCTTAAGCGCTTTATACCCCCGTTTTAAGTCTGGGTATATAATATTAAAGGTTTAACTTTGATGCTAAAAAAAGGCGATTATAATATATTTCGAAATTGGTAATTTTTTAAGATTTCGTTATTATATTCGATTACCTATAAAAAGATTTTATTTTAGTTTTTTAGGATTTTTAGGAAATATTTGAATATTATAATTAATATATTTTATTTTCGGTCTTTAAAATAAATGTTCTAAATAAAGCCTAAGTACCTGTCCGATATAAACATAACGTATTCATATCTTTTAAGGTTTTTTTCGAAATCTGTAAAGTTGATAACGATTTGCTGTTCTGATCGGGAAACTTTTTTTTTCGGCTTTTAACGTATTTGCTTTTTGGCCTTCGCTTTATTATATATTTAACATTCGATTGTTATAAAATCCTTTAAGCGTACTTCTTTTATATGGGATTATAACTGGGTAATTATTTTAGGCTTTAAGTGTTTTAGTTTTAAGTACCAAATCGTACCGTTACCGATTCGTGGTGGTTTTGCTATATATAAATTAACGTTTCGTTTGTAAGATATTAAGGTTATATAAGTAATTGTTACGTTAATATTTTCTATAACGAATTGATTAAACTTGTTTATTAGCGTAATAATTACCTGATTATATTTATTTTATATAAAGTTGTTAATTTTTCGATTATTTTACCGGTATTTTTTTTTCGGAGCTGCCGGAAAGATATTAGGTTGTATGCGAAGTTTTTTTAATGGGTTACGTCGTATAAACGTAACGCTTTTAAGCCTTTAAGGCTTTAAAGCAATATATTTACTTTTTTATATTTTTAATCGGATTGAAATTGTTTTTTACGTATATTTCGTTGTCTTAGATCGTTATTTTATAATTTAGGAATTTGCTGATAAAGTGGATGATATATATCGTAAATCTTAAGTTTAAAATAAGTAAGTTCTTTAAAGGGTAAGATGCGGCGTTTATTGTATTATGTTAATTAAAGATTAAAAAGTACGCCAGGACCCGTTTTATTTTTTTTAAAAGTTAATCTGTTTTTTAGGTAATTATTTTTTCCATAGTTTTCGATAAACGATTAATTTTTTCCTTTAAGGATTAATCGGAGGTAATTCGGTTTTGGATTAATTTTGAAATTACTTTGCTAGGTTTAAATTTTGCTGGAGTTTTATTAGGGAACGCGTAGTAGTATTGGGGTAATTTATGCGTAGGGTTTAGGTATGCTTTATACCGAATCCCTTATACGTTTAACTTTTAACGTTTTCGTTTGTAGTTGCTGTTATTTCGGCCTGTTTGAAAGCTTTTATAACCGCTTCGTTTCGGCTTATGCCCTGGGGTTCTTTTTTGCGGCTAAAGGTTATTTTTAGTTTTTTCTTAATTAGGATCGTTTTGATTAAAAAGGTTCGCGGGTGTCCCGTAAAACGTCGGAAACGTTGCCTTGATATTTTTTAATATGGGTTGTAAATGGGTTATGGTCTAATAATCTAGGAGGTTGGCCGTTATTTCTTAATAGTTGATTATGCCGTTATTAATTTCGGCCTTTTTTATTATTTAAAACGTGGTTATCCAAGTTTTTATAATAAGAGCTAATGTTATATATAGGTCGTTAACTTATATAATCGTCGTTTTCGTTTTTAAAACTTTATATTGTTATTTCTGGGTTATAATCTTTTGCCATTTTACGATTTATTCGTTTAGTTTTTTTGCCGATTTCTAGGTTTATTTTAACCTTTTGCGGTATTTTCGTTAAATGTTAATTAGGAGCTTATTATCGTATACCTTACCGGATTTAGCTAGCTTAACGTATTATTTCTTTATGTTTTTTCATAGAAGGAGGTTTATTTTTTTAATCGTTAAAAATATTAATTCCAGGATTTATTTTATAAGGTCGTTATTATTTTTTCGAAAGGTATCGTATTTACGATTTTTGTAAATATATGCTGTAAAGTCCTAATTATAGGTTTATTTGTTTTCGGTCGTTATTTTAAGGGTATTTGTTAGGTAATTAGTATAATCGATTTCTTCGTAAATTTTTCCGGAGAATATAAATATGGTTAAGGAATTATTTAAGGTATTAGTTCGTATCGTATAACGGATTCGTCGTTTCGGATATAAGGTTATATTAGGTTTTGTTAATTTGATAAGTTACGGAAATAACTAATTAGGATCGATATAAACCTATATATCAAGAACGTACGTTTTAGCCTAGAATTTGCCCTTAAAGAGGTCCCAATTCTTAGGTCCGTTATAAATAACGGAGGACGTTAACAGCGCGGTTGTTATTGTAATTAATAAAATATATAAATAATTATTATTAATATATAGCTGATATTATCTTAGTAACAGTTAATTAATTAATAATAACGCGAATTAAACGAATAAGACTTTTAATTTTTAAATATAGGGGATATTAATTGTGTTGTTATATTATGCTAAGTTACGTATATTTTTCGTACGCGTCCAGCTTTTCTGTAGCTTAGTAACGGAACATATATTATCAGATATAGGGGACATCAATTGTATTGTTGTATTAGGCTAACTTGCGTATGTTTCTCGTACACGTACAGCTTTTATGTAACCTAATAACGGAACATATATTTTCCAATCAAAAGGATTCTTTCCGTATATAAGGTGCGTTTAGCACCCCCTGCTAACTGACATACCCCCTTAACGCCCTAAAGCATTTATGGCGCTGATCGTTATATATCATTATTTCCTAGAGCCACAGCTTTCCATTTAACTTTTCCTCCGGCGATTGATTCCTTTTAATTAACTAATTCCTTTTTTGAAATTACTTATAAAATGTTCTTCCGCCGCTCGAGAGTTTCCGTAATATTTATTAATCCTAGTTATTTTCTAAAGTACCTAAACGGTTTGCGTAATAGGGTTTAATTAGTTTATTAACTAGTATATCGCCCGTAGGCGTATAATCTATTTTAATCAAGTCCTTTTTTGCAGCTTTTTATAATTAGTAATTATATATATCTACGTCCCGCAGTTTCGTTTATAATAAGGTAACGTCGGCGTTAATAAGCCGTATTATCTGCTAATTATCGTATTATATATTTAGCGGTCCAGTATTTAAAGTAACTTTTAGCTTTTTAATTAATTAAAAATTAAATAAGTTTTTTTTATAGCTTACGTAAAGGATAATAATTCCGCTTTTGTTATAAAAGTAATTATTATATCTTATTTATTCGTCCGTTATCTTATTAATTTTTTAAATAGTTTTATAACGTAAGCTTAAAAGCTTTTTCGATCGATCGTATTATCTATAAAAAAGGCGTTATTTTAAGTATTTAATGAATTTTCGCCTTCGAACTATAACGTTAACGTTTTGGTTCCGATTAAATATAATATGATTTAATTAACGACTTTATAATATACGTTATTAAGGTTTAAGTTAAAACGGGTACGTCGAGATACGGCAAAAAATATATCGGGTTGCGTATTAATCGTTACATAAAGGATGGAACCGATTTTTTTCTGGTATTTGTTAACAAAGTTTAAATAGGCTAAATCAGGATTTGGTAATAGCTTAACGCTAGTTATGGGCGTTTTTGGGAAGTTATTTAGGTTTTTTTTAGGGATTAAGTTAATTAATTTATTTATAAAGTCGGATTAGGATAACCAAATTTTTCTATTAGGCCTGTTTTTAATTACTTCGATATTAAGGAATTACTGTAGGTTTTTACCTTTTGTAAGGGTATACCGTTCCCGAATCTGTTAAATCAATTAATTAATGAAGTTTTAATTTTCCTTGCGATATGCTATTACGATATTATTTATAAAGAAGAAGATAAGTATCCCTTAACGAGTGAAGCAATAAAGTTTATAAGGAACGGGGTTAAGTCCTAGTTTTTTAAGCGTTCCGGTGAAGTCTTTTTGCCATAATAATGGCGATTTCTTTAAGCTGTATAAAGCCTTTTTAATTAAAAAAGTTTTGTTACGTTACGGGTATTTTGGGAGTATTTTTATATATATTTTATAAAGTAGCTGAGCGTTAACAAAGGCGTTAATAGCGTTATATTGCTTTAGCTTTAAGTCGAATCTAGCTATAATAGCGATTAAGATTTTAAATGATTTTTTAACTAAAGTGGATACGTATATATTGCTATAGGCGTTTTTTAGCTGTTGATCGTTTCGTACGACAAGACGTGCTTTGTATTTTTGCAACTAGCTATGTTTATCGAACTTGTAGACGTATATTTATATGTACCCTAGGACCTGTTTCCCTTTAGCAGAAGTCTGATTAACGACTTCCCAGGATCGTATTTCCTTGTAGTTTTGTAAGTGAGCCTTTTCGGCTTTACGAAATATCTCCCTTAAAAGGTGTATATTTAGCTTTTTATGGCCTTGCGGCGATGGTAGTAGGTTACGCCTGTATATCCGATTTTATGGCTTAAGGATTTTATATATTTTCGTATCGAAACGTTTCCGATTAAGGTAGCGCGTATTTCGGGTAATTACTTTCTTTAAACTTTTACAGTTTACCGGGCGATTATCGATTATATTAATAAAATAAATTATTTGTTTTGCGTTAAACGCGGTTTTTTATATTTTATAACCGTACCGATAATTATTTTTTTGATACGGAACGTACGGGGAGTTTACGTTTATAACCCGTAAGGTATTTTCGTTTTTTACCGTTACCTTAGGTTAAATAACGTAATAAGAACTTAGGGTTACTATTGTTATTTCCGTTAGCGTAATAATCGTAGCAGTTATTAAAGCAAACGTTAATAAAGGTAATTATTTAAGGGACGGAAGTGGTTCGAATATAATAGTCGTATAAGGGTAATTAATTTTATACGGACAGGTTTATTTTTCTCTATTTCGTACGTTTTATACGCCTATGCCATTTTAAAATTATTTTTCTTATTTAACCGGTAACTGAATTATTCCGTTTAGGTTTTCGTTTTTTTCTTATGTTTGTATATTTAGGTAACCTGGGCCCTAATTAGGTATTTTTACTTGTCGCAGTAGTTTTTATAGCTTTTTTTCTATAAGGTGCAAAAGGTTATCCTTTAAGTCTTTGATGTTATCTGAAAAAGTAACCTTTTCGTTAAACTGTACGTTTTGAATGGTAATAACCTTATTAATCAACGGATTTCAGATCTTGTAGATATTCGTAAATCGGTAACCGATTAAGAAATTAATTTATGTTTTGGGATTTAGCTTTTAAAATCTTTTTTTTTTTATGGCGGTGGTTATTATAACGTAGGCCATATAACCGTATATTCGCAAGTGGGCTTATTAAAACTTCCGATTAAGTATTATAATACCGTTTTTATACGCCAGGTAAATGTAATAAATCTCGTATAGGCTTTGTTAAAAAAATGCGTATTTAAGGGTACGGTTATACAGATATAGTATTGTTTTGAAAATGTATACGATTAGGAACGAAAGTAATTTAACGTTATTTCGTATCGTAATCGTTTTTTTCTTGATTATATCTCCTAAGCGCTTTATACCCCCGTTTTGAACCTGGGTATACGGTATTAAAGGCTTAAGTTTAATGTTAAAAGGAAGCGATTGTAACATATTTCGAAATTGGTAATTTTTCAAAATTTCGTTATTGCATTCGATTATTTATAGAAAAATTTTGTCCTAATCTTTTAAAATTTCTAAGAAGTATTCGAACGTTATAATTAATATATTTTGCTTACGGTTTTTAAAGTAAATATCTCAGATAAAACTTAAGTATCTGTCGGTGGCGAATATAACGTATTTATATCCTTCCGGGTCTTTTTCGAAATCTGTAAAATTAATAACGATTCGCTATTTTGATTGGGAAACTTTTTCCTTCAGCTTTCGGCGTATTTGCCTTTTAGTTTTCGCCTTGCTATATGCTTAACATTCGATTATTATAGGACTTTTTAAACGTACTCCCTTTATATAGGATTACAACTGGGCGATTATTTCGGGCCCAAGGTATCCTAGTTTTAAGTATTAAATCGTACCGTTACCGATTCGTGATAGTTTCGTTATATATAAGTTAACGTTTCGTTTATAAGATATAAGGGCTGTATAAGTAATTATTGCGTTAATATTTTCGATAACGAATTAATTAAATTTGTTTATTAACATAATAACCACCTGATTATATTTATCTCGAATAAAATTATTAATTTTTCCGTTATTTTATTAATACCTTTTTTTTCGGAGTTACCGAAAAGATATTAGGTTGTATACGAAATTCTCGTAATAGGTTACGTTATATAAACGTAACGTTTTTAGGCCTTTAAGGTTTTAAAGTAATATATTTACTTTTCCGTATTTTATAATCGGGATAAAATTATTTTTTGTATATATTCTGTCGTTTTAGATTGTTATTTTATAATTTAGGAATTTGTTGATAAAATTAAAGATATATATTGTAGATTTTAAGTTTAAAATAAACGAATTTTTTAAAGGGTAAAACGTAACGTTTACCGTATTACGTTAATTAAAAAGTAAGAAATACGCTAGGATCCGTTTTATTTTTTTTAAAAGTTAATTTATTTTTTAAGTAATTATTTTTTTTATAGTTTTCTATAGATAATTAATCTTTTCCTTTAAAAATTAATCGGAAATAATTCGGTTTTAAATTAACATTAAAATTACCTTGCTAGGTTTAAACTTTACTAAAGCTTTGTTAGGGAATACGTAATAGCATTAGGGTAACTTATACGCAAAGTTTAAGTACGTTTTATACCGAATTCTTTATGCGTTTGATTTTTGGCGTTTTTGTTTGTTGTTATTATTATTTCGGCTTATTTAGGAACTTTTACGACCGTTTCGTTTCGGTTTACGCCTTAAGGTCCTTTTTCGTAAATAAAGGTTATCCTTAGTTTCTTTTTAATTAAGATCGTCTTAATTAAAAGGGTCCGCGGGTATCCCGTAAAATATCGGAAACGCTGCCCTAATATTTTTCGATATAAGTTGTAAATAAGTTATGGTCTAATAATTTAAAAGGTTGGCTGCTATTTCTTAATAACTACTTATGCTATTGTTAATCTTAGCTTTTTTTACCATTTAAAACGTAATTATCTAAGTTTTTATAATGGGAACTAATATTATATACAGGTTGTTTACTTATACGATCGTCGTTTTCGTTTTTGGGACTTTATATCGCTGTCTTTAAACCATGATCTTTTGTTACTTTACGATTTATTTGTTTAGCTTTTTTACCGATTTTAAGGTTTGTTTTAATTTTTTGCGATATTTTCGTTAGGTATTAATCAAAAGCCAGCTATCGTATATCTTGCCGGATTTAGTTAACGTAACGTATTATTCCCGTAAATTCTTTTTAAAAAAAAAATTTATTTCTTTAATCGCTGAAAATATTGATTTTAGAATTTATTTTGTAAGGTCGTTATTGCTTTTTCGGAAAATATCGTATTTATAATCCTTATAAGTATACGCCGTAAAGTCCTAATTATAGGTTTATTTGCTTTCGGTTGTTATTTTAAAAGTATTCGTTAAGTAACCGGTATAATCGATTTTTTCGTAAGTTTTTCCGGAAGATGTAAATATAGTTAAAAAACCGCTTAAGGTATTAATTCGTGTTATATAATAAATTCGTTTTTTCGGATACGAGGTTATATCAGGTTTTGTTAATTTGATAAGCTATGGAAGTAACTAATTAAGATCGATATAATCCTATATATCAAGAATGTAAGCTTTAACCTGGAATTCGCCTTTAAAACGGTTCTAATCCTTAGGTCCGTTATAAATAACGGAGGACGTTAACGATACCGTTATTATTGCAATTGATGAAATATACGAATAATTACTATTGATATATAGCTTATATCGTCTTAACAACAGCTAATTAATTAATAATAACGCGAATTAAACGAATAAAACACTTAATTATCAGATATAAGGGACATTAATTGTATTATTGTATTAGGCTAACTTGCGTATATTTCTCGTACACGTACAGCTTTTATATAGCCTAGCAACGGAACATATATCTTCCGATCAGAAGGATCCTTTCCGTATATGGGGTACGTTTAGCACCCCCTGCTAGCTGATAGAAGCTTGGGAAGAAAAATGCCGGGCGTTCCTTAGTTCTATAGAAGACTACATACAAAGGTTAGTAGGTCGGCATTATATAGACTATCGCCAATCTACTTGCTGATGTAGCTAGAAACAGCTAGAAGAAGCTAGAACTAGCTGCAGCTGTCAGCTAGCAGGGGGTGCTAAACGCACCACATATACGGAAAGGATCCTTCTGATCGGAAGATATATGTTCCGTTGCTAGGCTACATAAAAGCTGTACGCGTACGAGAAACATACGCAAGTTAGCCTAATACAACAACACAACTGATGTCCCCTATATCTGACAGCTTCTTATCAAGGGGTTTTTATATACATATATAGCTTTGATAAGCCCTGTTCTAATTTACTAATACAAACTACTTTTTTTTTAAGTTCCGTTAATCATAGCGTAATTTTATTAAAATATTATATAAAACGCCTATAGTAATAAGCAAATCCGAAAAAAGTTTATATCTCTGTAACGTTAATAAGTCTTTTCTAGTTTTTAACTATAGTAATTTTTTTAAGTTTATTTTAATATATTTCAAGGTAATAATATACTTCAAATCTTTTTTAGATATAAAAAATGCCTTTTTTATGTTAATTAAATACTAACGTTTTATACGATTTAAAGGATTTTGATAACGTATTTTACGTATTTTTTTTAAAAAAAATAATAAGAATATTATATACATAATATATACATAAAACGTTAAGTATTTTCGGAATACTTAGTTAATTATTTATTAAATAAATTATTAATCTATTTATACGTTCGAAAGATATTATAAAGTATTCGAATAACCCGTATTGAGTTTCAAAGGTTGCTTTTTACTTATCTTTCAATTTAAATCGAATTTAGTTATAGCCTTATTTTAAGTCTATAATCGCATATTATATAATTTCGTAAAGGTAGTTTTTTATTTTAATAATTAAAGATAATAGAGTTTTATTTTAACGCTAATATCATTAAGTTATTAATAGTTAACAATAAGTTATATTTTCTTTTAATTACGAAAAATAAAAAATATTTAATTAATAATTTTATTCGTTATATTCCTATAATTTAGTCTCTAGCTTTTTTGGAAAACGTTATTCGTATTATAATATTATATTACTATATTAAATATATATTCTAGAAATTGTCTCGCGTAATATTTATAAATTGTTATTTATTTGTCGAAATTGTACTTTAAAGTTTGCGATAATATATTATAATTTTCTGTTATATTCTTTCCTTTAAATATATTTTATTTTAAAAAAGTAAAGCTGTTATCGTATTCTTTATAACTTACTTAAAATTAAAACGTAAATAAAATTTTATTTAATTAATTTTCTGGAGATTATATCGTATTTTATTAATAAAATAACGTCGAAATTAATTATTTATTGTTTTAATAAAGGTTATAAAAAATTAATTTCCGCACTTAATCTATCCGTCGTTATAAGCGAACTTTTTAACTTCCGGTATTTTTAAATTTACAATAGTAACTTCTCAAATTATAATCTTTATTAATTTATTACTTTATAATTTATTATTATGGTATATTATTTTTAGTTCGTATTCGTATAATTATAACGTTATTACTTCTAGTTTCTATTATAACGTTTAAAGGTTTTTATAGTACTATAATTTAACTCTTTTTCTTTCGTTATCCTATAGGTTTTTTATCAAGTTATATTTTTTATCTTTTACGCTCGTAGCTTTTCTTGTTACATTTTTATATATATTATTTATTTTTAAAAGTACTTAAGTCGTTATTAATATATTTATTATTTTTCATAAATCACCTTTCATTAAACGGGGTTCTGTTAATTTTAGTAATCCTTTTATCGAAATTTTTAAATTTTTTAAAATCGTAAGTCGGTAATAACTTATTAGCAGTATCTTTTTACAGTTTTTCGAAATACTTCTTATTAATTTAGTAGTTATATTATTCGAAATAATATAAAAGGTCGTTTTATAAGTATAATTCTCCGAGCAGCTAATTTTATAAAGTTACTTATTAATTATTATTTTTTTTTCCGTAATTGCGGATATACTACTACTCTCTCCGAGGTGAGCAGTAATCTCAATCGAGCATAACACTGCCGCAGCTCATACCTCGTAATATAAATAAATAACCCTTTTTCGATGTTCTCCTTTTAACTTTTCCTCTTTATTTTCGCTAGCGATCGTAACTATAACGGTGGTACTCCGTCTTATTTCGGCAAACGTTTTTTCGTCTTTCCCTAGCTACCTCCCTCTCTGTGGTTTTCCCTCGTTTTGCGCGTCCCGTCTCTCTCACGCCTTATCTTTCCCGTCTCGCCTAATCTATTCGGTAACAATATTAACCCTTACCCGCTCAGTCTATCCGCCGGTCTTTATTATCGCTTCTACAACTTTCCCGCTCTAGGCTTTATTTATCTTAACCCGACGATTTTTATTAATTATAATACCGCCTTATTTTACATAATATATAAAATTACTCGCGATCAACTTCGATAACTTAAATCTTTACCAGTTACAATCGCCTTTAAAATTCAGTATTTTATATTTACCTCCGTTGTTCTAAGCTTAATCTTATATTTTCCTATCCTAGCCAGTTATAAAAATACTATTAGAATAAAGGGTAATTACGTAAACGTAAGGTTACTAGAAATACCTATTTTTACTATAGGCTATGCTAGGCGTTTCCGTACGAATTAAATGCCTTTTTAGTTATAGTTAAACCGATTACAGCGCTATTCCTTATAATATTACGGGTAAAACAGGGCAGATGGGGGCTGGTAAAAGGGCCTAACTGACTGCTGTTTATCTCGGATATACTGCCATTTACGAGACGGCCATGCCTACGCTGCAGTAAGTAGGGAAAACGAAGATAAACTATAAATAAGGACATGGCGAAGTTATCTAATAAGGTTAAGTTCGGGAGAAAGAGTAACCTTCGTACGGCAGGAGCAACGGGAAGTACTAGATAAGGGAAGAGTAAAGAGAAAAAAGGAGACTGTAGGATAACGCAGCTTTTCGAACGTTATTAGTAGCTTATAAGACATGTTGTAGACGGATTTATAACTCCACGTATTTACGATTTATACCTTATTTATGCCTGATTTATGCGGCGCTAAGCTAGGTAAATATAAGTTGTTAGAAAAGTTAATAAGCTAAAACGATAACCGTAAAAAGCAACCCGGTAAAATCCTATGTTTCTATTAGCAGTACCTAAATTACTGTTATAAAAAAAAGGCAAAGCGATATATAATATCGTAACGGATCATCTATTTTATCTAATTTTCGGACAATTCGCAGGTCGTATATTTCAGATCTAGGGCGTAATTTACGGCAAGATTTATAATTATTACCTTATTCGTTACGTTTTCTTTTCGAAAGCTACGTAATTAATAAAGGTACGTGGGACCCGAGGGGGAGAGGGGGGAGATTAAAGCTTTACTACTCCGATTTTAATAGGAAATTACGCTTTAACTATATTCTATCTTTTTCGATAATGACGTAATAATTTAAAATACTAAAATTTAATAAGAAATTACTTTGAAAACGAAATATACCTCGTCGTGAATTATTTAAGATTTGTAAAAAAGAGCTGCGGAAACTTAGAATACTACGAATACCGTATTAAGTATTTGCTTTTACGTATATATATATATTTCTTATCGTTCGCTGTCCGTATATTTAAATGTACGAAAATACTTAAAATGTTTATTTTACGTATAACATGCGTTTTAAATTCTTATTTTTAACTATTTTTTTAATATAATATTCTTAATATAACGGTAAATATTACTCTTAATGCTAAGATATTTTTTAAATTTTTTTAAATAATAAATTAAAAATCGAAATAATATATTATTATAATATCCTTTAAAGCGTTTTTTAAGAATTAAAATTTTCTTAAATAAGAGAAAAAAATATATAATTCTTAATTTAACGAGATGAAAGCCTTTAAAAACCATACGATAATAATTTAAATTACGGCAATTATAAGAACGGCTAATCCGATATTTCTTTTTCGTCGATTTATAAATTACTAACGTTTACCAACCGAATCACCGTTTAATTTAGAGATATAATTATTCTAGGTATATATTAATATTTTTAATATTAAGTACGCCGAAAAGTTAGTTAATAACTTTCTATACGTAAATTGCAATAAGGTATTTAATATTATTAATAATAGTAACATTATAAAGCTGTTCTTTATAGCCGGGGTGATGGAATTAAATTAAGAAATTACATCCTTATTATTAAGCGTTTTAACTAGTCTTATAACTTTAACGTCTATAATAAAGTTATCGTTTTCCTTTTTAATATCTTATACGAAAATAACTATATATAAATAATTAAAGATAGTATATATACCGTAATAGTATAAAATATATAAAGCGCTTTATATCTTATAGGCGAAATTAAATTACTATTACTTAAATAATATTATTTACGATTTTTTCGCTATATCGAAAAACTTAAAGTTTATATCGAAAAAAAGTACTATATATTAATACGGCCGTTTATAAAAATAGTAAAGTAAAATCGAATTAACCCATAAATAGTTAAGATTAAAACGGGGGAAAAAAAAAATTTACCGTTTTTGGTATAATCTTTATAATATTTTTTTCAGTAATAATAACCATACTAATAATTACGACGACTTTCGAAACAATTCGAATAAAAAAAAAGTACTAGCCTTCTATTAAATGTAACGAAAAAAAAATTACGGTACCCGGCTTATTACAACTGTAATAAAATCTACTTTTTTATTTACGTAAATTTTAATAATATATTCGCACAGTATTTTCGTTTACGTAATTATATTTTCTAAACGTAAATGTTTTAAATATTAGTCCGTAACTAAAAGCGCCTTTATCGGCAAGCTATTTTTAACTTATTATCATTATATACTTTATATAATAATTAAAAGATTATAAAACTAGTTTTTCCGAAATTCGAAAAATAATTATTTAAAAACGCGTATTTTAAACGCGTAATAAAAAACGGCGTAATTACTTTTTAATTATAGTTTAATTAAAACTCCTAAATAAAGGATAAATATAGGATCAAAAATTGCTAAAACCCGGTTATAAGCCGTAATTTAACAAAGTATATACTAGTAACAAAAGTCGTATTTATAATAGAGGCAAAGAACCTTTTTATTAAATTAAAGAATTAAGGGTTATTTTAGTGAGAAACCTATAAGTAGTTTACGGAGGCCTTTTTAAGGCGGAATAAAAGGACCTTAAATGTACGATGTTATATAAAGCTAAAAGGGCGCGATTAGGGTCGACAGTTTATAGGAATAAGCTAAGTAAACCGGAGATTAAACATAGCAAATTTAGTTTTATTTAGAAAATAGACAGAACGATATATCTATTTAAATAAAGAATTTAAGATCGGTCGTAATATTTATTTATATATACTATTAATAAAGTTTTTACTAAATAAATTATATTCTTTTTTGTACTTTCCTCGCTACGCAACCTAGTTTAAGCCAGACCGATATACTTTTTAATATCATGCGCTAGTTCCCCGCCTCGCGTAACTTTTTACACTAAATCGTAATTTATAACAAGTTAGCATTACTTTTTGTCTTACGCATTAACTTATTTTCAGAATTACAGAAAGGAGTTATAATTTAAGGAGGAATTAAAATTAAATGCGAATAAAAGTATTATTATACCAGCGTATAATAACCGATATCCAAAGTAATAAAAGATATAAATTATTCGGGAAAAAAATAAAAATACATAAAGGTAATGAAAAACATGGAAAAACTAATTCTCTTAAGAAAGCCTTCTGTAGTTAATAAGAAAACTATGCCGAAAGCTAATAAATCCGTTTTACAGCTCAAAATCGAGTTACGTTTATTTCGTTCATCTTCGATCGCAAAGTTTGCAATATATTGTCCACGCTTGCGTACTCGTTCTACCAACATATAATAATAACATTGCCAGCAAAAAGCCCGTTCCACGTCGGGAAATTTACCCGGTTAAAATAGACCATCCACTTTCAGCCCATACCCTTTCATTTCCTCTGGCGTTTTAAAAGGTCCGAGTCCCCCGGTATGGCCAGTAATCAGTAAGTATAGCATAGAGAACCGATCTAACATTAAATATATCCATTCGTTTCGTCAGGATCAGTTCGGATATCAGACCTAGCTGAAGTCGATTAAACAGCCGAACCTTAGATTCGTTTAATCAACAACTGTCAGATATAGGAGATATCAGTTATATTTTTGTATTAGGCTAAGTTACGTATATTTTTCGTACACGTATAGTTTTTCTACAACTTAACAACGGAATATATATCTTCCGATCAAAAAAACTCTTTCCGTATTTAAAATATGTTTAGCACCTTTTACTAGTTAACATACCCCCTTAACGCCATAAAATATTTATGGCGTTAATCGTTACTTATTATTACTTCTTAAAACCACAACTTTCTATTTGACTTTTCCTCCGGCGATTAAATTTTCCTAATTAATTAATTCCCTTTTTAAACTTACTTGCAGGGTTTTCCTTTGCCGCTTAAAGGTTTCCGTAATATCCATTAATTTTAGTTACTTTTTAAAATGCCTAAACGGTTCGCGTAATAAGGCTTTAATTAATCCATTAGTTAGTATATCGCCTGTAAGTATATAGTTTAATTAAATTCTTTTTTGCGGCTTTTCGTAACTAGTAATTATATATATTTACGTACCGCAGTTTCGTTTACAACAAGGCGACGTTAACGTTAATAAACCGTATAATTTATTAATTATCGTACTATATATTTAACGGTTTAATTTCTAAGATAATTCCCAGCTTTTTAATGAATCGAAAACTAAATAAAACTTTTTTTACAATTTACGTCCGGGATAACAATTCCGTTTTTATTATAAAAGTAATTATTATATTTTGCTTATTCGCCTGTTATCTTATTATTTTTCCAAATAACTTTATAACGTAAACTTAAAAGTTTTTTCGATCGATCGTATTATCCGTAAAAAAGGCGTCGTTTTAAATATCGAACGAATCTTTATTTCCGAACTATAACGTTAACATTTTGGTCCCGATTAAATATAATATAATTCGATTAATAGCTTTATAATATACGTCGCTAAGGTTTAGGTTAAAATGGGCAAATCGAGATACGGCAAAGGATATATCGGGTTACGTATTAATTGCTGCGTAAAGGATGGAACCGATTTTTTTTGGTATTTATTAATAAAGCTTAGTTAAGTTAAATTAGAATTCGGTAATAATTTAATGCTAATTATAGGCGTTTTTAAAAAGTTATTTAGGCTTTTTTTAAGGATTAAGTTAACCAATTTATTTATAAAATCGAATTAAGATAACCAGATTTTTTTATTAAGTTTATCTTTAATTATTTCGATATTAAGGAATTATTATAGGTTATCATTCTTTATAAAGGTGTACCGTTTCCGTATCTGCTAAATTAACTGATCGACAAGGTCTTAATTTTCCTTGCAATATGTTATAACGATATTGTCCATAAAAAAAAATACCCTCTAACGAATAAAATAATAAGATTTATAAAGAACGGGGTTAAGTCCTAATCTTTTAAGCGTTCCGGTAAAATCTTTCTATTATAATAACGGCAACTTCTTTAAGCTATATAAAACCTTTTTAATTAAGAAAACTTTTTTACGTTAAAGGTACCTTAGGGAAGTTTTTATATATATTTCGTAAAATAAATTAACGTTAACGAAAACGTTAATAATATTATATTATTTAAGCTTTAAATTGAACCTAGCCGCCGTAACGATTAATGCCTTAAATAACCTTTTAATTAAAATAAATACGTATATATTACTATATACGTTTTTCAACTATTAATCGCCTCGTATAACAAATCGTACTTTATATTTTTACAATTAACTATACTTGTTAAACTTATAAACGTATATCTGTATATACCTTAAAACTTATTTCCCTTCAGCAAAAAACTAATTAACTACTTTTTAAAATTATATCTTCTTATAACTTTATAAATAAACCTTTTCGGCTTTATAAAATATCTCTTTTAACGGATATATACTTAGCTTTTTATAACCTCGTAACGGTAACAATAAATTATGCTTATATACCCGGTTTTGCAACTTTAATACCTTCTTATATACTAAGGTATTATTACCTTTCCGATTAAAATAACGCGTATTTCGGGTAATTAATTTTCCTAAACTTCCATAATTTACCGGCTAGTTATCGTACGTATTGACAAAAAAAACTAAACGTCCTATATTAAATACGGCTTCCTATATTTTATATTCATTTCGGATAATACCTTTTTAATACGGAATATACGAAAAACCTACGTTTATTACCCGTAAAATACTTTCGTTTTCTACTATCACCTTAAGTTAAACAATATAAAAAAAACCTAAAATTACCTTTATTCCTTCCATTAACGTAATAATTGTATTAATTATTAAAATAAACGTTAATAATAATAATAATCCAAAGAACGGAAATTATTCGAATATAACGGTTATATAAAAATAATTAATTTTTTGCAAATAAACTTATTCTTCCTCATCCCGTACGTCTCTTACGTTAATACCTCTTTAAAACTATTTCTCCTACTTAGCCGGTAATTAAATTATTCCGCTTAAGTTTTTATCCTTTTCTTATATGTAAATTGGATAATTATCATTTTAATCAGGTATTTCTACTTATCGAAATAATTTCGATAACTTTTCTTTTATTACGTACAAAAAATCGTCTTTTAAATCTTTAATATTACTTAAAAAAATAACTTTTTCGTTAAATTATACGTCTTAAATAATGCAAGGTAAAGTGCCATTGTGGTATCTAGCTATGTACATACATACAGCTGATCCGTTCACTACATACATGACGTCTTAAATAATAATAACCTTATTAATCAACGGGTTTTAAATCTCGTAAATATTCGTAAATCGGTAACCGACTAAAAAACTAATTTACGTTTTAAAATTTAACTTTTAAAACTTTTATTCTTTCTTTATAACGGTAATTATTATAACGTAAACCATACAACTATATATTCGTAAGTAAACTTATTATAACTTCCAATTAAACATTATAACGCCGTTTTTATACGCTAAATAAATATAATAAACCTTATATAAGCTTTGTTAAAAAAATACGTATTTAAAAATACGGTTATATAAATACATTATTATTTTAAAAATATATACGATTAAAAATAAAAATAACTTAATGTTATTCCGTATCGTAATCGCTTTTTTTTAATTATACCTTTTAAGCGTTTTGCACCCCCGTTTTAAACCTAGGTATACGGTATTAAGGATTTTAATTTAATATTAAAAAAAGGCGATTATAATATATCTCGAAATTAGTAATTTTTTAAAATTTCGTTATTGTATTCGATTACCTATAGAAAAACCTTATCCTAATTTTTTAAAACTTTTAAAAAATATTCGAACGCTATAATCAATATATTTTACTTTCGATTCTTAAAATAAATATCCTAGATAAAACCTAAAAACCTATCGGTAACGAATATAACGTATTTATATCCTTCTACGTTTTTTTCGAAATTTGTAAAATTAATAATAATTTTTTAACCTAATCGGAAAACTTTTTTTCTAAGCTAGCGACATATTTATTTCTTAACTTTCGCCTTACTATATACCTGGCATTCGATTATTATAAAACCCTTTAAATGGATTCCTTTTATATAAAACTGTAACTAAATAATTACTTCGGGCTCTAAATAACCTAATCTCAGGTATTATATAATACCGTTACCGGTCTATAATAATTTCGTTATTTATAAATTAACGTTTCGTTTATAAATTATGATAACTATATAAATAATTATTACGTTAATATTTTCGATAACAAACTGATTAAATTTATTTATTAACGTAACAACTATTTAATTATTTTTATTTCGGATAAAATAATTAATTTTTCGGTTATCCTACTAATACCCTTTTTTCCGGAACTGCCGGAAAGATACCAGATTACATACAAAGCTCTCGTAATAAGCTATATCGTATAAACGTAACGTTCTTATACCGCTAAAGTTTCGAAATATTACGTTAACCTCTTTATATCCTTTAATCGGAACGAAGTTATTACTTACGTATAACCCGTCACCTTATACGGTTTATTTAAAATTTAAAAACCTATTAATAAAATTAAAGATATATGTCGTAAACCCTAAATCTAAAATAAATAAATTTTTTAAAGGGTAAAACGCGATATTTATCGCATTATGTTAATCAAAAATAAAAAAATACTCCAGAATCCGTTTTACTGCTTTTAAAAGTTAATTTATTTCCTGGGTAATTATTTTTTCTATACCTTTCGATAAACGGTTAATTTTTTCCTTTAAAAACTAATCGGAAAATATTCGGCCTTAAACGTATATTACTATCCTATCGTTAAAACGGAAATCTGCCGGGGCTTTACTAAGGAATACGTAATAACATTAGAAAAACCTATAAAAAGAACTTAAGTACGTTTTATAACGGGTTCCTTATACGTCTAACTCTTAACGTTTTCGTTTATTACTACTATTATTTCGGCCCGTTTAAAAACCTTGATAACCGTTTCGTTTCGGCTTACGCCCTGGGATCCTTTTTTACGGTTAAAAGTTATCCTTAATCTTTTTTTAATTAAGATCGTCCTAATTAAAAAGGTCCGCAGGTATCCCGTAAAACGTCGGAAACGTTACCTTAATATTCTTCGATATAAGTTATAAATAAGTTATAATCTAATAATTTAAAAAATTAACCGTTATTTCTTAATAACTAATCGTATTATTATTAATCTTAGATTTTTTTATTATTTAAAAAATAATTATCTAAATTTATATACTAAAAACTAGTATTATATATAAATCGTTTACCTATACGATCGTTATTTTTATTTCTGGGATTCCATATCGTTATTTTTAGGCCATAATCTTTTACTACCTTACGATTTATTCGTTTAACTTCTTTGCCGATTTTAAAGCTTACTTTACCCTTTCGTAATACTCTCGTTAAATATTAATTAAAAACTTATTTTTTTAATTACTAGAAATATTAACTTTAAAATTTATTTTGTAAGGTTATTATTACATTTTCAGAAAGTATTATATTTACGATTTTTATAAATATATACCGTAAAGTCCTGATTATAAATTTATTTATTTTTGGTAGTTATTTTAAAGGTATTCGTTAAGTAATTAATATAATCGATTTTTTCGTAAGTTTTTTTTAGAAAATATAAATATAATTAAGGAGCTGCTTAAAGTATTAATTCGTATCGTATAACGGATTCGTCGTTTTGGATACGAAATTATATTAAATTTTATTAGTTTCATAGGTTACGGAAGTAATTAATTAAGATCGATATAATCCCATATATCGAAAACGTAAGTTTTAACCTGGAATTCGCCTTTAAAACGGTCCCAATTTTTAAGTCCGTTATAAATAACGGAGGACGTTAACGATACCGTTATTATTACAATTAATAAATTATACGAATAATTATTATTAATATACAACTTATATTATCTTAGCAATAACTAATTAATTAATAATAACGCGAATTAAACAAATAAAACTTTTAATTATTAAATATAAGGAATATTAGTTATATTCTTATATTAAGCTAAGTTGCGTATGTTTTTCGTACGCGTACAGCTTTTTTGTAACCTAATAACGGAATATATATCTTCCGATTAAAAGGACCCCTTCCGTATTTAAGGTGCGTTTAGCACCCCTTGCTAGCTGACAATAACCTAAGGAGGATTAATTTATGCATTACGCGTACAGGTTTCTCTTAGTTGTAACTGTTTTTATATGTATTTAAAGAGGTTTTACTACCCTCACTTTCTATCTAGGACCTTTTAAAGGTTAACCCGATAAATTCCTTTCCTTTAGCCGTATATACTTCAGTGTGTAATGTCAGGGTCTTATATCGGACCTGGGGTCGAAAAAGCCTAAATCCGGCAAATGTCTACCATATATACTAACCTCGTCGCATTTCAAGCCGCTAAAGTTATACAGCCATAGATAACTCATTTATAATATAACCTGTTATTCCGTATTTATTAATACCGGTTAGACTTTAAGCTATTTCCAACTTTATACGTAATAAATAATACCCTATAAGACGAATAAACGTAGGTCTTATTAAGAAAATTATCTAGAAAATGCTAGAAAAATTATTTAATTATTATAAATCCGTACATTCTTTTAAACCCGTTCTGGGCCGCGCCATAGTAGAAATTATAATATACTTCGCAGCAGCTTAACGACAGCCTTATGCCCGTACTTTGCCGCCAAGGATAACGGCGTCTGTCCAGAATTATCCTTGGCGTTTGGGTCGACCTTGCCCGTACTAAGCAGCAGCTTAACAATCGCCCCGCCCCAACAG